>PVKE010006354.1:0-54712 GCA_004027555.1 Craseonycteris thonglongyai | reverse complement strand
ATTCCTACTGGATTTGTTTAAAAAATTTCTTATTTAAGAGAGACAGGCCTGCTTTTGTTCCCTTCTCACACTCCCAATCCCATTTGGGGGGTATCTCTCTTCAATTCTTCTCATATTCAAGACTACGTATGGTATTATTAAACACACACACACACACACACACACACACACACACACACACACACACACACACACACACACACACACACACACACACACACACACACACACAACGAAAGAGGGCAGGAGAATTGAGCTCCGACCGCAGCTCTGCAGCCACCTGTGGAACTATTCACAAGCGTTTTCATTTACTCAACAAATATTTAAATGCCTTTTTTACACATCAGATCCCGGAGATACAAAAATGTATCAGACAAGAAGTAACTTCTTCTTTCTTCGTCTCCCTTTTACATATGTAAAAGCCAGAACTGGCCTCCACAATGCCAACTTCCCTTTATCATGGTGCTTATATGCAATCATTTGTACAAAATTGGTTAACATCCAGTAATCACTTACCCAACTGAAAATTGGCAAACATTTCCCTTTTCTTCCTAGTTTATCGGGGGTGATGTTGAAGATGAATGAGGCAAAATCTACAAAATGCTTTAATAAGCAAGTTGCAGAAAGATGTGATATAAGTTTGAGGCATTAATTATTAACGGAAGAATGAAAACAAGGGGCCGATGTTTTCAGAGAGTGAACAGATGGTTACTTTGTTTCGAATTCGAGTACAAAGGAGAGAGAAAAAGAGAGACTTGCTATATTGTTTAGGCCCCAAATGTGAGTGACTTTAAAATGCCAACACAATCTGGTTAGGAAAGTCCCATGGATTCAAAATAGCTTCTACACTGATCAAAGTATAATTAATATAACAAAAAGAATGACAATAAGAAAATCCTATGAAGAAATGCCACCATGATAATTGATACAACTTAACAAAAACTCTCATTTTTGCGTCAGCTCTCGAAAGTTAATTTTTTTCTGTCTTCAGGAGTTATACCACACAGTGGAACAAATTAGTGGGAACTGATTTAAAACTGCATTTCTTTCTATAGTCATTCCCGCCCCCCAAGTTATTTCAGTTTTCCATGACTCATAAAGGAAATCTTCAGGATTCATAGGAAATTGGCAGGCCTCTCCCACCTTTGCTGTTGGATACTGATAGAAAAACGGTGTGAGTTGGGGCTCCTTAATTAAAGAGCAAACCTCAAGGACCTGGGGTGGTGGTGTAGAAGGCCAGATCAAGGAAGGACCTGGGAGAAGCTTGGGAAAAAAAAGAGTTGTGAAATAGAGTCTACCTATCTCTTCCTTTCTTTCTTAATTTCTTAGGCTCTGACTCTGCAATACATGGTTAATTAATATATGCTTTTGGCATAATTTCCTAGTAGTGCCTATTATTCTTGAGTCGATCAAAAATGTGGGCAGTGATGAGAATGATTCATATGCCACCGAACTGGGAGCATTTAGTAAAATGTTCTTGACTCTTGAAGTTCAGGTACGATCTGACCTGTGGTGGGACTGGGCAGGGTGACCTCGGTCTCTTTGGGCCTTGGTTTCCCCATGTGGACAAAGGAGGTTAACCAGAATATTCATTCTGACACTAATCTGAGTTCAGGTTGACATCTTTTTATATACAGCTGAGAATAAACATGCCTCCTCAAAGCAACGGAAACAAGAAGTCCACATTGTAGAAGTGGGAACCTTTTAACCATGCTCTGAGCCTCTTGCTGGAATTGTTCCTCACCTGCCTGGTAGACTCAGATGGCAGTGGCCCAGTTGGAGGTGGCCAGCTCACTCACAGGCCCTGAGGTGCAGCGCGGCTTGGGGAGATGTGCCTCAGTTCTGGGTTCCAGTCCTGCTTCTGCTCTGAACCATGGGGGGCCTTGTCAAAGATTTCTCCAGATCCTACTCATTGGTTGGTCTGTGAATCATCAAAGCCGTGAGAAGATATTCTACCCTGCCCGCATGGTGCAGTCTTTGCCCAGAATATTCTCAAAGGCCCTCTCATGGCATGTTGCTTGTTGCTTAGACACCTAATTCCTTCTACCTTGTCTTCAAGTTGGAAGTATAATTATTGGATGTAGAGGTGCCCCTTTCTATGTCATCCTGCTAACCTGCCCCCTTCTCTTAAAGCTCCATGTGTGCATACCTCTCGTGTTTGTCTTCTGCCCTGAACTGTGGACTCCATTGTGTCCTGCGTATTTCTGAAGCCTCTGCCTGTTCGCCAGTCCCTGATACATAGTAAATTTTCAATAAATGTCACTTGAACAGATGCATGATGGATGGATGATTCTGTATTTTCTCACCAGGTCGTGGGTTCCTTGAGGCTATGGACTGTGTCTAATGAGTTTCTTTCTTTCACCGGGTGTCCAGCCGAAGGCTTTGAATGCAGTATGTAATCAAGTGCTGTTCATTGTGGGGATACATCCGGAACAAGGGAGACATATTTAGATGTAAATTGTTTAGCTTGGTCACATTCATTGTCTTTGGAAATCCCGGCTGACAGAGGTCAGAGAGCACTTGTGGTCTCTGATTGGGCACCATAGGGTTGGTTGGGTAATTGCTTGTCTTGAATTCCTCACTGTTTGGCACATACTGACCCCCTTGGTGGGCTCTGCTAGTGACTATTTGTCTCTCTTCCTTGGTCTGTTGCTAGTGTCAATTTTTCCTCTCTTTTTTGAGCTCATCATCCAAAGCTTGAATTCGAGTAAGTTGTTTGCATAATTCTGCCTAATTTGATTTTAAACAGTTTGTGGGCAGGGCTGGTGTTTTCTCCCCTATTCTACCTGGGCTCTGGCACAGAGCTGTCCATAGAGAAAACACTCAGTAAATATCTGCGAACTTGAATTTTATTCCACTGTCTTAACTCCTACTACCTTTCACCTCTTCTTAGGAACTAGCTTGTCTAATAATGCCACCCATACAATGAAGGCCGCGAAGAAACTTAGTAATCAAATAGCAAAGCATGTTTCCTTCTCCAGCCTTCATATGTTTTGTAGATCAAAATGACTTCATTTTGGCATGTGCCTGCTTAAAAAAAAAAATCAAATAATGGCATTGTGTTATCCTTACTGTTCTTTGTGGTGTATGAAATCTTAATGTGTTAGGAAAACAAAAAAATATTTCTCTTATTTAACTGTGATTTTTGAAATACATTTTCCAATTTTTCCATTTCATTTTTATTTGGGGTGCTGATAACCATAAAATAGGTATGGTATGATGGGAGGGTTTCTATTACATTGTCCCTTGGATGATCTATGTGCTTGATTGTTTTGTCATCTAGAGCAAGTTTCTTTGTCCCTGGTTATTTTATTATCTCTAAATGGAGATTATAGAACAAGATGGTTTCCACAATTTTTTTTTTTGCCATTAAATTCATGGTACGCGAGAGCTTTGTGAAGAGGCAGATGTCTCTAGGCACCTACCTTATTCTTCTGCTCTTTGAGTGGGAATGATGACCCATGAGTCTCTGTAAATCATCAGCCTTGGTAACTTTCAGACACCTCTAGGAAACAGACAGCCACAGTGCATTGCACTAATTGGTGATGAATAGCCTTGGCCCTCCTTTCTCATTTCCCAAGCTCAGGTGTTGATATTTCATTACAGGAAATTCTTTGCCCCTTGTACTGAATATCTAGCTCAAAGTTAGTAATCTGTTAAGTGACATAGTTTATTGACATCTAAAACTTTTCTTTCTTTTTTTACAGCCTCAGATGGGAGGTTATAGGGTTGGTCTCAGTCTTCTTTGTGAGAAATTAGTGAATCAAGACCCAGAGAAGGGACTTCAGCTATTTCAAGTCACCCTGATGAACTAGAAGGGGATTCTATTCCGCTGATATTTAAAGGCCGAACAGGGGAGACTCTGACCCTCAGAAATTGAAGAGACATGTCCCTGTCGGGTATAGAGATTTGAGAATGACTAAGCTCAAATCACTTAAGTGGAAAGAACCTCACTTGACTCACCTGTGAAATGGGGGTAATGACCTCTTTTCCAGCTTGAAGACAGGGAGCTATCCAGACGACCTCTGGAGAGTTCTTCCTACCCTGGGGTCTCTGATTTTGTGAGCAACTAAAACACATACTCAGGTACTAGTTGCCAGGTACTTTGGTGGGATAAAAAGGTTGAGGCTATTTTGAGAGCTTTTAACTGTTTATAGACTAGTTGGTAAGAGAGAACTATCTTTGAAAAGCTAAGGAATAGTTTTATATATTATATAAGATGATAAATATAATATATATTTTTATATATTTATAAAGTTCTTTAAAAATGTATTAATTGTTTTTATACACTGGTGAAATTGATTTGTCCTGTTTTTGTTGTGGAAACTGAACCAGGGAGATGAATAAAGTGATATCAGCATCTGTCTAAGGTCTCTGTAATTACAAACAGCACATGGCTGAAGTTTTTCCTAGAATGTAGGAGTTGCAAAGGAGTTTAGAATCTTCTAGTCCACTGGTTTGCAAACTTGCCTACCTATCAAAGTGTCCAGAGGTACTTTAAAAAACTGTTCTGTCCCTGAGCTGATCATGGAATCACAAGGTCTGTGGGCAGGACCAGAGCTTCAATCTTATTTTAAAGCTTCTGGGAAAACCGCGGATCATATCATCTTACTCCATGGGCTGCACTTCTGGGCTGTCATCTCCCAGTCACCTAATTGAAAACTGCCTGACAACCACGAATTTCACTCAAACAACATGAACACACTGGAAACTACCAAAAAGGCTCATGAGATCTATGGGGCCCTGAAACTAAATGTTGTATAAAGGAAGAGAAGGAGTTAACATTTTTTATATCTGGGACATGTTTTTTTTTAATGCTTCTAAGAATACTTAAAAATGATAGCAAGGAGTATATTTCATTGCTTTAATTATTCAAGGCCTTTTTCAAGTATGTGCAATAAAATACCATTTAAGCTAACTGACCTTTATATTTTAATGCTTTCTGGAAGGAAACAATACTTAGTATTCAGCTGCAGTATAATTTGTATATATGTATGTATGTATATATGTATGTGTGTGTGTGTGTGTGTGTGTGTGTATATATATATACTTTTTTTATTTTTTATTTTTTTTTCTTTCTTTTTTTTATTCTTCTCCTCTAGTCAGTAGAGCCTGTTTTGGAATCAGAGGGCTGCGAGAGTTTTGTTGCCTTGCCAGATATTTTACCTGTTTCTGTTTAAACATCAAGTTCCATTGGGTTGATGGTTCTTGGCCTCATAATGTCTAACCATATCTTTTCTTATTTTTCTCTTCTATAAACATATCCAGGAAGGACGCTTCAAGGCCTGAGTCACTGATTCAACTAACTTTCTTTCTGCAGGGAAGTTCAGATGTACTCCTATAGTGGAAGGCAACACCTGTGAGCTGACCCATATTTTGATAAAAGTATGCTTCCCCCCCCCGCACCTCCCCCATCCATTTGGTGATACTTAACCTCAAAGGCTATTGAAGGTAGAGTTTTAAAAATTGATGCTAGCTATAACCTTGATAGATATAGTTCAACTTCTAACTCTAAACGTGCTCTTTCTAGAAGGGAAATAGTACTCAGATTGCAAATGTGGTGAACTGGAATTTCAGAGGCTTGAATTGACCTACAAATCTTGTAATTATAGCCCTGGTTGGAGATCCACTGTGGCGTTGGACATCTTAGATGTTGTTCATAGAATATTTTTCCATGTTAAGAAATGAAAATATACAAAGTTCTCTATGTAGTTATGAAATGTATGTACACATTACATGGAAATAAATAGCTGCGGCTTAATTTATTATTTTAAAATGCTGTTAGAAAATAGAGCTAATTCTTAGTTACTATATTTTTTCCCCTCTTTATCAGTGGTTATTTTTTTCTTAAAATTTTTATTGCATGATTTCAAATAGAAATATTTTTGTAAGAATATGAATTGTTCAAATGATATCCATCTACTTTTATCCAGATTTACTTATTGAAATTTTATCTCATTTGCATTCTCCTCCTCCCTCTCTTTGTCTCTCTTTCTGTCTCTCTGTATATGACATATGTATTTATGTATAATTTTTATAAATATATAAATATCTGCATACATATATTATCTAATTTTTTCTCAAGTTTTGGAGGGTAAGTTGCATACATCATGATATATTATGGCCCCTGATTCCTAAATACAGTCTGTATTTACTAAGAAAAAGGATAGTCTTTTTATATTCACAATACAGCTATCAACTTCAGCACATCTTCACACTGATAAAATACTTTATCATCTTATCTCTTATTTTGTCAGTTTGTCCAGTTATGTTCTTGATAGAATTTCACCCTCTAGTAGAGGATCCAGAAGCATTGAGTTGTCATGTTGCTTTAATCTCTTTTATTTTTATTTATTTATTTACAGTGAACTTTTTTTTTTTTTGGTATTTAGAATTAGCCAGCTGGACTCAGTTTAGATGATCCCAATTTTGTTGCCAATATCTAAAGCGTCATAGCCAGGAGCCAGTTGAGCATGTGCCACTTTTCTTCATCAGGTGTGATCAGGGTGCTGACCTTGGCCATGCCAATGTCACTCAGCTTCTTCACAGCCTGGTTGATCGGGTGCTTGTGGGCCTTGACATCCACAATGAGTGCAAGTCTACTGTCGTCTTCCGTCTTCATGGTTGACTCATTCAGGGGAACTTGACGGTATTGTGGTCAAGCTTGTTTCTCCTGGGGGCACTCCTCCAAGCATATTCGGGCTGCCTTTGGAATTGCAGTGTCTTGGGCCTTAGGAGGGTGGGTGATGTGGGGATCTTCTTTTCTTGTGGCTGTGGACACCTTTCAGCATTGTTTTTGTTTTTTTTTTGCCTTCAAAGCCTTTGCTTTGATTTTGGCTTTGGGAGGGGCAGGGGCTTCCTTCTTTGCTTTCGACACCATCTTTGTGAAAAGCCTTGTCACTCTTAATGTGGAACATCTTTACAGTCTTTCTTTATCATTTATGGCAAATACAGTGCCGCCTTTCTCCTTTTGAGAAATATATAGTCCTCCTTTTGTGTTAATCGGTTGATTTTCATGTTTAGATTCCATCATGCATTTACCACTAGAATTCTGCACAAGTGATGCTGTCTTCTTCTAGGTATTGTTATAACAGGAGGCTCATAATGTTTATTCTAATCAGCTAGCCAAGGTGTTGTGTAATTTTTCCACTACAGAGTTACTATTTTCCCCTTATTACTAAGCAGTCCATGAGGAGATACTTCATTCTTTCTCTTCATCAAAATTTCCCCTAGATTTTTGCCTAAACCAATGTTTACTAGGATATTTACAAAATTATGATTTTCCACTTTTAGTGCTTCCTTCACATTTATCACTCAGAGATCTGCATTCTACCCAAGCAAGGATTCCTCTCCTCTCCTTCTCTCTTTCTTTCTAATATATGTATAGACTTCTAGATTTTAATTTTAATCTTGTGTAATTCATTAGTGCTATGCAATTATTTTGATGCTAAAATTGTCTCAGATTTGTCCAGTGGGAGCCCCTTTAATCTGGCATCTGTGACATGTTACCCTCTTTTTATGTTATTGTCAGCATTTATTTACCTGCTAGAATAAAAAGATGTTCTAGTTTCCTCTTGTATATTCTTTGACCAAGCCCTGAAATTAATCATTTCTTGGAAATGTCCTGGTTCTTTATAGCATAGTATGGGACGACTACTAACCATTATTTGATTACTAGGTGTGCTCATGGCTCCTATGGTGCCTTTGCTTCACAGGCCCTTTCAATGGCCAGAACTAGGAAATTTTACACACACACACACACACACATACACATGCGCACGCGTGCATGCGATGGCTGTCCAGCAAGTAACCAACCATGTTACTGTTATTATATTTATAATGGTTGGATTTTTTCAGTCATAAATGCCTCTATTTTTCATAGTACATGACTGAATGCTTCCCAGAGAGTCCGGTATATCACCT
This sequence comes from Craseonycteris thonglongyai, assembly GCA_004027555.1. Taxonomy (NCBI): domain Eukaryota; kingdom Metazoa; phylum Chordata; class Mammalia; order Chiroptera; family Craseonycteridae; genus Craseonycteris; species Craseonycteris thonglongyai. The sequence continues at coordinate 46,789 of PVKE010006354.1, read as the reverse complement.
ACATATATACATAATCATAGTTATGTGGATGTGTATACATATGTGTATACAATATATATGTATACAAAAATAATAGTAATTTTTTTTGTCCAGACAAGTACACAAAACAAATTTGCTGAAAGAGTTTGGAATTTGCTTATGATGCCCCTCACCCACTTTTAACCCTGCCCAAGATTGGGGGTGTACTGTTAAATACTGAACTCAGGAATTTCTTAGATTGGTTCTTTTCTCTTTATGAACTGTCCCCCCACCCTCCACTGCCCAATGTTGGTCATTTGAAATACGTTTGCGTTCAGTTGTTTGAGTTAATTTCCACTTTTAGTTGTCCTTCTTCTCACCCTTGCCTTATTGATTTCATTTTATGTTTTGAATATGTAAAACATTAACGTGCTCCCAAATGTCAAAACTATACAGAAACATATACTCAAGTACTACTACCTCTAATATTTCTTCTACCATTACTCCCTTACCTCATTGTTTTCTGTTATCCTTCCTATATTTCTTTGTAAACTCAATATATGTATATATATTTTTTTATATTTCTTGTACTTTCTTGCACAAAAGGTAACACACTATATGTATGCTCTTTTGCATTTTGCTTTTTAAAAGTTGTCTCTCTCTCTGAACCCCACTTTTCAACTCCCTCCCTCCCTCCCTTAATTCTTCCCTCCCTCCCTTCATTCCTTCCTTCCTTCTTTCCTCCCTCCCTCCCTCTTTTTCTTCCTTCCTTCCTTCCTTCCTTCCTTCTCTTCTATCTGCCATTTCTTCCTTCCGTCTTTCTGTCTCTCTGTCATTCTCTCTATTATATAAATGATTTGCTTAGGCAGTTGAGTAGTTTTCTGCAATGAATAATGTGCATATTTATTTTCATATCTTTGGAGGTATATTTTCAGCCTATATTATTGGAAGTAGGAATGATGGATCAAGGGCAAATGTTTTGTTAGGTAATGCTAAATTGCTCTCTATGGGGATGTCCCACCAGCATTCTCAAATAATGTATTGTTAAGTTTTTGACTTGTTGCCAATCTAATGGGTGATAAATTATATCTCAGTCTAATTTTGATTTGTGTATATTCTATTATGAATGAAGTTGAACATCTTTTTATGCATCTAAAGACCATATTTAACAATTTCATAAATTTCATTTCTGTGAATTGTCTGTTCCATGCTTTTACCCATTTTTTTTTTCTATTGGGATTTTGGTAATTTTTTCCCAATTAAAAAGTCTTTGTAAATTAGAGATATTAGCCCTAAATCTATGAATAATTTCTTCCAGTTTGTCTTTAAACTTTGCCTACAATATTTGATCTTTTTGTCATTCAAGTTTATATATATATATTGACAAATGTAACAGTCTTTTATAGCAAGAGTTTGATGATAGTTAGAAAGTATTTCCCAATACCTATGTTTACTGTTGTTGTCTGCTACCTACATAGTCATTTTTTCACATTTAGATCGCTGAATCATTTGCGGTTTATTCCTGTGCATGATGTGATGAATGGATCTAATATTATCTTTTTTTCCAATGGCTATCTAATGTCCCAACACCATTTTAAGAAAATTCTTTGTCTCCATGATTTGAGATTTGTTGGTTTCTTTTAAACCTACACCATGGCTAGATGTGAAGGAAAATGAATGATGGTGAACAGTGGAACAGGGTGATTAGAGGAAAATGAGATTCCGACTAGATAACAACTGAGTCACAATGAGAACCTATTTCTTCCTCCAACTTTCAACCCAGAACTCTTTCTCTTTTACAACTCAAGCTTTCTGATCCATTTCTCCTATAAAATTGATTAACATATTTAACATAGAAAGGTGTTTAAAACAAAAGGGGAGTTTATCTGTGCTTTTCCTCTTCTTAGTAATATCTGTAACCAGATACTCCTCCACCCTGAAATAGAGTATGAGAACTTGACTGCATCTTTTTTTCTTTTTTTGTGAGCTGTGACTCTGTGTCTCTTGTTTCTAACACCTGGTCACATACTATTTTCTCACTGTGCCCTCTTCTGCGAAATGCCCATGTTTCTAAGCTGCCTCCAGTTGTAGTTTATTGCTCTGTTGAGTGAGAAAGGGATTCTGGCGGGCTTGGCTTGACAGGTGCACAGTTTTCTGGCAAGTTGAGAAATACACCAAAGTCTCTTTCTCTTAGATTTTGGGGAATTAAGAATTCCAAATAAATAAGTTTTCAAACCTTCGAGAGTCAAAACTTAAATGTTTGTTAGTTTTATAGAAAGCATAATACACTTTCCTATCCTTTTAAAAGAACTCACCTGATGATAATTTAGTATTGATGGCACAGCCATTATTGTACATTTTGCTAGTTGAGTTTTGCTAAATGTTAGTTTTCTCTGATCTGTTGATAAGTAGTCCATGAAAATGGGAATTTTTGTAGTCAAAACATGATTGGGACCTTCCAGCTTAAGCAAATTTAGACATGTTATTTTGCTAAAGGACTTCTTAGAGCTCTTAGTATGAATTTGTCAAAAATCTACCCTCTTTCTCCACACCCATTAACAGCTTTGATATTTTGACCTTAACAGTCAAGTTTATTAGGGCTGCAGTATTATAACATATAGTACCAGGATTCCACATGTACTTTTATAGTTTTATTGTTTTTTCCTAAATTCTTCTAAAGTTAATCTCTCTGAAAGCAAGGACTATGCCTGTTTTATTCATTACTCTAGTACAAACACTTACCACAGTGCTTGGCAAATAGTAGGTGCTCACTAAGTATTTCTGAGCTTAAAGTTGTCTGCTCTTATTTAGCTTGTTGCAGTATTTCTGATTTGGTTTCCTTCCAGCTGTATATGTCTTTTTTTTTTTTTTTTTGACAGAGAGATACAGAGACAGAGACAGAGACAAGGGGGAGAGCCCAGAAAAGTCTCCATAGTTGCACATCATTTGTTTTTCCACATAGTTTCATTCCACAGATGGGAGTGGGGCTGCACAAGGCAGGAAATGGGCTGGGGTCTTCACCCCAGTGAGAACTGAACTGGGGGCACTCCCCAGTTCAGCATATGGGTCCACACGGGCCAAGGCCGGGATTCGATCCTCGGTCCCCGGGGCTGCAAAGCGAATGCTTAACCCACTGAGCCATCCTGGCTTCCCCAGATGTATATGTTTTTAACAGCAGTTTCTTCCTTTTAAGTCTAAACCAGGGGTCTCCAACCCCCTGTTTGAAACCAGGGATTTCTAACCCCTTTGGAATCGGCTGCACTGCAGGAGGTGAGCGGTGGGCAAAAGAGCAAAGCTTCATCTGTATTTACAGTTGCTCCTCATGGCTTGCATTATCGCCTGAGCTCTGTCTCCTGTCAGATCAGCAGTGGCATTAGAGTCTCATAGGAGCATGAATCCTATTGTGAACTGTGCATGCAAGGGATCTAGGTTTCCTACTTCTTATGAAAATCTAATGCCTAATGGTTTGAGATAGAGATGAGGTGGTGATGCTAGTGCTGGGGAGCAGCTGCAAATACAGATTAACATTAGCAGAAAGGTTTGACTGCACAGACGCCATAATAAATGAATTGCTTACATACTCATATCAAAACCCAATTCTTGAGTGGCAAATGACAATTAAGCTGCATCTGGCACTTGAATCATCCTGAAACCATCCACCCCCACCCCTGGTTCATGGAAAAATTGTCTTCCATGAAACCTGTCCCTGGTGCCAAAAAGGTTGGGGACCTCTGGTCTAAACAATCAAATAAACATATTTGCAAAGAATTATGTGTATAACCTCCTGGCCTCTCTAGAAGTATGAGACTTAATCATGAGTCATGATTAAATAAATGATTTAATCATTGCAGCCTGTCACCCAAGAAGAAGAACACAGAATTGTCCCTGAAAGAAGCAACTAGTTCACAAGCCCGTGCTTACTGTTGGGAGATTGTCCCTTCTGCTTTTTCAGTTTGGGACTCGTGCTGAAAGCCACTGTTGGTTTTCTGTGTCTAGTGCATCTTCTGTATTTGAATAGGTTTTCTGTTCAGCAGCCACCCTGTTATGCTCCAGTGTGAGCTGCTCTGAAAGGTGATGGCCTCTCTCCTGGAATTTGTCCCATCTTCCCTGCACCTCCTCCCGTCCCAATCAAGATCCCACAAAGGATCCCATATTTTAGGTTACTTAGCATCAACCATAAATGTGTGCTTAGGTGCATGTACATGCAAGACCCAGCACTGCAGTCTACAGGGCACACACTCGTACATACACACACATACACACACACATCTGAGTGAGGGACCAGGGTGTCACATGTCTAGGTTTAATGCAGAAGCTCTTTGGGAAGCTCAGAATTCTGGGACTGTTAGTGTTCTTTATTTTCAACATTTTTTTGGTGCTCTTTTTGAATATACAAGTAATTTATTTTTATTGCAGGAAGTTGAGAAAACATAAAAAAGTATAAGGAAGAAAGTCCAAGTTGCCTGTAATTCTATTACCTCAAATACATTATAGTGGCTAATGTTCCATCATGTGTGTGTATGTGTGTGTGTGTGCACAGTTTAGATTGTACTTCTGGGTCTTGCTTCTTAAAGCAGCCCTCCATCATTAAGTACATTCTGTCTTTTAACCTTAACATTAGTATTTATAATATTTATGTATGTGATGCTCAACAGTTAACCTTTAAGTAGTGCATACAAGGCAAACCATTGTGCTGCCCAGTCAGTGATTGTATCTTATTTCACCTTTGTACTCCCAGGGTCTTGTTCAGGGTCCTCATGTGCATGGTTTTGCTCAATAAATGCCTGATGAACTTAAATGATTAAACATTAAGCTAGAATTGAATCTGCACACCTGTTCTTAAGAAATTCAACTCTAACAAATGATGCATTCCAAAACTACAAAAGAAGGCGAGAGCCAAAACAGTTGAAGCTGCCCTTGTAAGGGCAGGAAGAGTTTTATAAGATTTTACTACCGTATTTTCCGGCGTATAAGACGACCGGGCGTATAAGACGACCCCCTAATTTTACAGTTAAAACATAGGTTTAGGCCTATATTCGCTGTATAAGACTACAGCCTCGGAAGTGGGGGGGTAGTCTTATACAGCGAATATAGGCCTAAACCTATGTTTTAACTGTAAAATTAGGGGGTCGTCTTATACGCCGGAAAATACGTAGTTCAGTAGATGTTACCTATGTTGATTTGGAAGTGTCTGCCATTTAAGAGATAGGGCCCCACTTTAATTTGTGGTCAGCACAGTTTGCATCTGGTTCTCATCATTTTAAGCCTGGAAATCCTCATCCCCCTTTTTAAAATAGCAAATCAGGGTTCCCGTGGTGGGATGGGGAGGAAATTGGCTTGACTTGAGTGAGGTGCATAAGGCAGCCCAGGATCAACTCAGTTCCACTTTCATGCATGCTTGGGAGCAAGAGCTTTGCATTAATTGGCTTGCTGGTGTCTGAGCTCTTCCTTGGATGCTGTGGAAATAGAATTGATTGTCAGAGGCATCGCATAGTGAAGGAATCAGAGCAAAGTGTTTGAAGGATCTAAAGGAGCATATCCCTTGATCCACAGGCATCTTCCTCTCTGGGACACCAAAAACTGCTGCCCACTAGACATGGTGGATAGAATTTCTTCAACACCTTTCCTCAGGTAAAAGATGTGCCATGTGTAGCTAAATGATCAAAAATTGTCCAGGGTGACCATTATGGAAGGGTCATGCCCTTCCTTCAGGATAAACTCCCCAAAGGACTTCGCACAGAAACTGATACCTTAATATTTAGAACTTCTGCTTTACATGCCTGTTTCATTACCATTTGGGCATCTCTCAGTTTGCACAGGAAGCAATTGAGTGTGTGATCAATGATGCTAACTAACATCACGTTGGTTACTATCATATTAGCATAAAACCATTAGTAATATGAACAAACATGCATTTCAGATTTGTTGTTTATCCCTAGATATTACTTTCTAGTTAATATCTGTAAAATTAAGTTAATGTCCAGAAACTTACTTTAAGATATAGGTGAACCTTTTACATGTAACCTGTGGTGAAGAATCTTTTTAAGTGCTTTATACCCTGAGATTTTACAAATAAACTGATATATGAAGGTATATATTATAAATGTAAAATGCAAGATCATTTAATAGTGATTATCTAAGCCATGTTGTGGGTAAAACAATTATTAAGCACTTTTGAGGGGAAGCCGGGATGGCTCAGTGGGTTAAGCGCTCACTTTGCAGCCCCAGGGACCGAGGATCGAATCCCGGCCCCGGCCCGTGCAGACCCATATTCTGTGAACTGGGGAGAACCCCCAGCTCAGTTCTCACCGGGAAGAGACCCCGGCCCAGTTCCTGCCCTGTGCAGAATGAAACTATGTGGAAAAACCGATGATGTGCAACTATGGAGACTGTTCTGGGCCCTCCCCCTTCTCTCTGTCTCTGTATCTCTCTCTCTGTCAAAAACAATAAAAATAAATCTTAAAAAAATAAAATAAAAAAGAACTTTTGAAAATTAAACAATTAGGGAAATATATTGGTAGTTAAACTAGTATTAGCTTAGCTAAGTCTTAATTAATAGAGCACGCTAGCTAGGCAACTTTTGGTAGAATGTTATATTATTTCTTAGCTAACAAGTGTTTATAAAAATATAAATTATAATAGAAGCTTTATTTGAGATTAGATTGTATCATAATTCTAATTATTATAGGCCTGTTGGTGAATGCATTTATAACATTAACAAGAATGAATGCTAAGAACTGCTTTTAAGTTTTAGTTATTTAATTTTACATAAGGCCATGAATCTTTATAGAAAATGCCTACTAAAGAATTGTTCACATGTTTTGAAGATAAATTAGAAGTAGAATGGCAACTTTGTCTCTCAATGTATCATGATCAGGAAAACTTCCAAAATCATGTACAGCAACATTAATGATAAATTGTCTTCAACACAGTAAAATTTCATATTTATACTTATGTCAAGGAAGTTCAGATAATGATGGTAATAGATTTCAGCCTCAGCTTTGGGTTAATACTAATTTTACCCCTCAGCTACTTGGCATTTGGCCCAAATGAGTAATGTGTACAAATCTTCTATCAGTGGATTTTTATGATTTTCTTTTTTTTTAACCAGGAGGCAACATGGAGATGTGTGGAGATCAGATTGAACAAATTCTTCACATTTATCTACTGTTAAATTTGTTTAGAAATGGTTTCCATGATCACCATCCATTAATTCTCCAGTAATCCTATGGATATCTGAGAGGAGCCTCTCCTTAATGAGAGGGTCTGTGTGGCTTCGGAGCTGAAGGGCATTAGTTTCCTGAGGGTAGCAGGTAGTGGTAGAACCTGAGCAGCCGACTCTGTGACCGTCCCGGTGTTCAGAATCCCGCAGGCCTGCCCCTTAGTCCCTGCTCTAGAGCTGCTCTTGGCATCCGTGGAGTAAGGCATTTCATTTCCTGTCATGTGAGAAGAATTGTTGGTAAGCTCATTAACTAGGGCTGTGCTCATTATAGTTTTATTCTGACTGCTAAGTTTAAAGTTGAGCATCTTGAGGATGGCCATGATCCTGATGCACCATGTGGCCCCAGTAAGCCTGAGTATCCTCTCTTACCTGCACTGTGGGGATGTCTGTTGGTCATGCCACCTCCAGCGACCTCTTAGCTTTGTCATTCTGTCCCGTGGTAAGGGCTGGATAGAGGAAAGGCGAGACCTAATGCCTGTTAAAGTCCAGGCCAGTTTGTATTTTCTGAGAGGCGTGACTGAGGGAAATACGTTGACATTTTGGGTTGAACAGGCAGGTTTTTAGTTGACATTGATTGGAAGGGTAAGCACTACCACCTCTTGGTTTATGAGATATGAAATTGATTGTTTGCCGCATATATTTCTCATTTTTGTCTTCAGTTCCTGGTTTGGTCAGGGAGTGCAATTTTGGAGATGATTACAGGTTGGTTTATTTGCTCAACAATAATAATAACGTACTCTCTCTCATTCATTGAGCACCTGGTATGTGCCAGACTATACACATGTCGTTCCTAATCTTAAAAGAAAAACAATAGGCAAGGCAATATTTTAATTCTCAGTCAGCAAATAAGGAAACTTTGGCTCAGATAGATTAAAAGACTTGCTTAAGTTCACTTAGAAATTGGCTGAGCATTTGCCTAGTTGCAAAGCCTGTACCCCCCCCCCCCCACACACACACATACACACACACACTGGAGCAGCACTGAAGGCTGCCCGTTGAGATCCACATGATCCTGTTTCCCCCATCCTACTATGTGGTGAGCAGGCCTTTGCCTAGGCCAGTGCTGGCTCCTACTGCCCAGGTGTCCCGAATGTGGATTCTGATGCAGGGACGTACCTTTACTGATTACGTGATGCTGATGCCCCGCCCGTGGCATCTGCTGACAGGCCCAGGGGAATCTGACACCTCCCCATAAAGAGCTCACCCTGGACTCTCCAACCAGAGGGCAATAGGCCTTGAAAAGGAATCTGTGCGTGATGCTTGACCTGGACACTCGGTCAGCTCTCATTTATGTGACATCTCACATTCTTTTGAGCATTTTATCTAAACCTCTAGCAGTGACTCTCACCCATGGCTGAGTGTTAAAATCATCCGGGCAGCTTTTTAATAACTCGGCTTGAGTGTCTTCTCTAGGCATCCTGATTTGGATGGGCTAGGCTGGGGCCCTGTGTATCAGCATTTTTAGAAAGTAAGTAATCCAGAGGATTCTGGTGTCCAGCCAGGAAGAAAACCAGTTTCAGAGGCAGGAAAGCTCTGCATACACTCTTTTGTTGACACGGTATACCTTTTTACTGACCCCACTGCGTCCTCAATCTTATGATGTTATCTTTCCATTGAGAGATAGAATTTACTCACCAGCAGCATTCGTGATTTTGGAGGCAGCTTAGGCCGAGGCGAGTGTATCATAGGTATGAACACAGATGCTGAATTTAGTGGCCCCAGCGGGGGGAAAGAGCCACTTAGCATTCAATCCCTGGGCACAACCAAAAGACAGAGCTGTGACTTTGCCATCCCCCCCCTAATTTATTCTCTCCACCCTCAGCTGATTTTCAGAATTGCAGGGGTGTGTTCTCCAGTTTGGGGGTGTTCACAATTATTATACTTCCAACGGGTTTACTCTGAATCATACCGTGACTTATATATTAGCTTGGTTATTTGTTCATAGTCGCCTTTTGCTTACTAATTTAACTTACTACTACATATAAAAGAATGGCTTTAATTGGAATGAGCACGGTAGCACACAGAGACGTTCTACCTTGTTCCAGTGGGAGTTCACCCAGGCTCCCCCGCCTGGTACTCCGTGTTCTCTCCACCATCTGACGCCAATCTTTCTCTGCAGAATTAAGGCCACTCTTCACTGTCCCTGGGCTTTTGCCAGCTGCACTGTCCCCTGGACCAGGATCCAGCCCATCCCTGCCTTTGTTCCTTGTCTCATCCTGCTGAAACATTACCTCTGTCCTCAAGCTGTCCCTCATCCCAGCAGCTAGAAATAACCATTCCTTTCGTAGAACCCCACACTGCTTAGAGTGGGAACACTTTCCCAGATTATCATATCTACCTCGACCTATTCTTATATGTATGTATAATTTCCACTCTGTACGCTTCTAGAGGGTGGGGCAGCCTCTTCATATCGGTGTCTCCTGCTGTGCTAGGACTATTGGAGCCATTCCTACATAATTTTTGAATAAGTGTATTACTTGTCGTTCAACTCAGCAGTTGTCCAACACTAACGTCATGAGATATTGGTAGCTTTGGGGAACATTTGGAGACGTCTACTGTGATGGAGTGAAATCCCGTGACCTACTTACAGGCCATGCCCTGCGGGCTCACTGATGAGGAAGGCTCATGTTTAAACTGTGTCACAGGAGAGCCTGGCTAGTTTAACTTGGTGCTTGTTTACATGTCTTTTAAAATGACTCTCTTTTGTTTTTTGGTTTTTTTCTTTTAAAGTAAAGCAATGCATTTTTATGTAGAAAATTCAGAAAATTTTAGAGGGCTAAAGAAGAAAATAGAAAGCACTTCTAATGCCTCCACCTATTATTAATAAAACCTGTCCTATTTTATAGTACGTGATAGTGTAGGGTAAGCTTGTCTAACCCATGACCCACAGGCTGTATGCAGCCCTGGACAGCTTTGAATGTGGGGGCCCAACAAAATGTGTAAACTTACTTAACACTGACGTTTTTTGCGATTTCTTTTTTTTTTTTTTATTAGCTCATCAGCTATCGTTGGTATAGGTATATTTTTTGGGTGGCCCAAAACAATTCTTCTTCTGATGTGGTTCGGGGAAGCCAAAAGGTTGGACACCCCTGGTGTAGGGTGTCCTGTGCTTGGGGAAAAGAATTTGCTTTCTTTGTACTTTTAATAACTGGTGGCAAGGTGAGTGTGTCCAGTGGGTGGGCTGTTGTTATTATCGTTGTTGATATTATCTTCATTAATATTGTAACTGAAGCTAAACCAAATAGATATTGTCACCATTGCTATAGCCCCAAGAAAGACTTCACAGGCTGTACTACGATTAAGCACCTTGTACTTACAAAGTGCTTATGAGGGTATAGTCTTTTTTTAGCAATTGTACCTCAACAACAGCTGTGTGAGAGAAGCCACCACCTAGAAGAAATCAGAACCACTGCTGAAAAACACAGTGGTGTGGTGTTCTGGGGAGGGGCCCCGGGGTGTCAGGTGGAGGCCTGACCCAGGACAGTGAGAGGCAGGGTCTAGAATGCCCCTGTGAGAGCCCCCCAGGGGTCTTGCTTTTTTATAGGAAGATGCCCTGGGCCTGTGGCTGTCCTTACATTGGCCTCTTAGTACTTTTGATCACACAGTTATGAATTTCTGCTAATGAAGAAAAGAGGATTTTTAAATACTTTTATTATTAAAAAAAAATATTTTCCTACCACTGAAGAGAATTTGATCAATGCAGAGAAGTACAAAGAAGAGAATAAAAATCTCTCCAAAGCCACTCAGTGAAAAGCATTGTTAAAAGCTTGGAAAAACACCTTACAAAACCTCTCTCTCTCTGTCATGTAGATATGTGCACATACATAATATTTATATGAAGGACTAGATTTATAATTACACAAATAATTGCAGCCTTCCCTATGATGTGCCTTTTCACTCAGTGACATGGCTTGAAAAATATTCTCAGACTCATAAAGTGTAAATTTTTTCCTTAAGAAATGCAAACCATTTGTTTCTTCCTTAAGAAATTTAGGTGGCAATATTTAAAATCTTTGTAGATATATCAGGGTTGTCTGGAAAGTATCCATGCATGTAATACAAAAAATAGAGTCATTTATGGCTCGAGTGTTTTTGGACAGCCCTCATATGTGTATATGGATACTTAGTATATACATATGTATTATATACACATAGACTCTTTGTTAACCGAACTCAAGCAACTGATATTCTCAAGCAACCCGGCTAGTTGCTTGAGATTTTGCAGGTTGCTTGAAAGTGGTGCTTGTTTAATTTCCAGTTAATGGAGAGTCTACTTACATTTATCTGGCATCTACCAATCCCCATGGGTGCCGGTTAACTGAGAGGCTCCTGTATATGGCTTCATGATGAAAAGAACAGTTCTTCAGATAGAATTGGATATTATCTGCATTTACTACTGTAGTAGTGCTTAGCAAGGCCGTTCGTAAGTTTGGGAACTACTGACTGAGCATTCAGAGTGGCTCAGGATCTGTGCTGGGTGCAGGGATTAACATGGTCACAGAGCACTGCTTCTGCCCTCTCCAGTTCAGCCTTGCTGGGAAGTGCACCCACCAAGAAGCCACTTGTGCTGTGGGGCAAGTGCGGGAGTGCAGAGGTGGCCATGACAATGGCCATTCTGTTCTTTATTTCTCATAATGGGGAGGCAGCTCTCACATTGCTAGCAAACTGCTTGACTCTCCTGATATTTCCTGCAAGCACAATTCTGGGTATTAAGATTAATTAATAGTAAAATACATTAAAAATGACAATTTTTATTTTGACAGTAAAAGCAATGTGTACTTATGTTATAAATTTAGAAGGCACATGAAAATATAAAAGGAAAATGAAAATCATCAGTCATCCTACCTTGTACAGGTAAATACTATAATGTTTTATTTGCAGAAGTCTCTTTGTCTATGTGACCTCAGGTGTTTTAGCTGAACTCACCCCTCCACAACCTAGTTCTCAGCTCCACTTTATATAATATTTTTAACAGTCAAGAGTAACAAACATCCCATCTCTACTAAAATGCATTTGCATCACTTTGTATACATGTGCACACAAACATGCACCCACACACAACAGGAAACAGTCACTCTAGTTGAGCACCAGTCTTTCATTTTATAGATAGAAAACTTGAGGCCTAGAACTTGTCCAAGGTTGTGTTAAAAAAAAAAAAAGTAAAAAGTGTGGAAAGTAACACTCAATCCCTGGTCTTCGAATTCTGGTCCAGCATTTTTTTTTACTCTGCAGAGATACTTCCTTACTAGGTCATGGAAGCAGTGGTGGAGAGAGAAAGGGAAAAACATGTCAGTTCTAAAGAGTGCGTTTTTCTTGCCTATGTCCTTTCGTGTAGCTATTTTTGTGACTATTCAGTACGTGTACAATGCCGCTTCTTGGAGCGTGTTGGCTGGACCGAGAGGCCATTCATCGCCGACGGCAGGCGTGCTGCCCTTCCATGGCTGGTTCTGTGGAATCCTGGGCCCGGAAACCAGATGGGAGCTGACTATTCCCATATAAAAACTCAAATTCAGGGTCTGAGTGTACACAGAAAAAAAAATCACTGCGCATCCTGTTGGACTGTACATAACAATGAAACAGTGATTTATGAGCGTGTGTCTGGCTGGGGAGGGGATGGGGGTGCTGTTGGGGGTGGTTCATCTGTCTCTGATCTGTTCACAAGCTTTGATACACAAATGCAAACCTTTCATTCTCCTTAAGTGTGACCCTGTTAGTTGAGGTCTCAAAACCCTAAGTTGTTACTTTTGTTTATAGAATAAAGTATGAATGCCTCTGTCTGGCATTTAAGGCCCTCTAAGATCTATCCCGCAGTCGCTGATAGAGTATGGAGATGTAATAACAGAGCTGTTAAGAGCCTGACTTTGCAGCCAGGCTGCGCCACCACCCACCAGCACTCTAACCTGGGCAGGTTACTGACCCTTGTCTGTGCTTAAGTTCCCTCATGCATGAAACGGGCATCAGGTTGTTATGGGCAGTCAATGAGTTAGGATTTGTAAAGGCTTACCAGTGGCTAGGTCATAATCCATCACATATAAATGCTACATTAATTTATTAAATGAACAGTTCTCCAGCTCCTCCCCTGAGAACATTTTCCCTTTGTGCTACATTTTGGGTCCTTTCCTTGTCCTGCTTCTGTGCAGCTGTGACTCTCCCCTTTAACACGTTTACTGTCTCATTTCTGCTTGTCCAAATCTTACTCATTCTTTTAAGGCCAGGCTCAAAAGCATCTTCATTCATTTCTTTCTATATTCATTCACATATTTACTCATTCCTGTAACACATTTTTGTAGAGTGCTTGCCATATGCCAAGTGCATTGTTTAGGAGGGCTTCCATGGTTCCCAAGGCCAGGGGAGGTTTACCTATCGTGCGTGGCTCTCTTGTGTCATGTCACATCAACTTTGCTTTACAGTTTCTCAAGGGTTTGTTTGATATCCCTACTAGAATACTATTAGCTCTTGGAGAGTAGGGTGCTTATTTGTAAGGACTTACTAAGCTTTATTTAAAGTGAATAAATGAATGAATCAAGAGGTTGCTTTTGTGGGTGTTTCTTACCTTCTAAAAAAGGCAAGAAAATAGGGACAATACTTTGTGTGTGTGTGTGTGTGTGTGTGTGTGTGTGTGTGAGAGAGAGAGAGAGAGAGAGAGAGAGAGAGAGAGAGAGAGAGAGAATGAGAAAGAGAGAGAAGGAAAGAAGAAATTTTGAATGGGAAGAAGGGTACAGCTGGGTGTGAGGGCAAGAACCTTTTCCAAGTTAAGAAAGGCAAGATGAACAAGAGGAGCTGCAGAAGTAGGGAGAAATGGGATGAGGGAGCAGGTTGTTCTCTGAACCTGAAAGCATTTGCTCAAAGAAACTATTTTCCTTAAGAGTTATAAAACACGCAGCGAACCAGGTCTCAATTTTCCTTTTCCTCTTTAGGACGTTGGAGTTGATTTTTAAAATGAAGTGGGGGAGGGAGGTAGGGTTTGGAGAAGGACAGTGAAAATTGTTTTCTGAAACTCTCGCCAAATAACTCTGGAAAGACTTTTAGACCCAGGGCCTGCCAAAACTGACCAGTAGCACACAGGCCCTCACTTTTTCTTTTGTCATTGTCCTGGTCACACTCCCATCCCTGTTCTCTCTTTCTTTCTTTCTTTCTCTCTCTCTCTCTCTCTCTCTCATATAAGCACTACAAATAAAAAGCTGGGGGGAAAATGAAAACAAAACCAAAGTAAGTACATGATTTCAACCTGCAATTATTTGTCAGGTTATAAAAATGATGTGCCTCAGATTTATTTAACTGCTCACCTCATCTGTCTTCCATTGGAAGCTTCCCCTCCTGCTTTGGTCTCCCAGCCTTCCACCCACTTTCTGTCTCAAAGCAGGAGAGGCGACTCTAAACACAGCTGTACTGAGAAGGGGGAGGGCAGCTTTCAAGTGCTGACTTGAGAGGTTTAGCACGAGCAGATTCTTGGCATTTTGCTTCTGATGAGTTTTTCAGCTGATTTTTTACGTCTCTTGATTTACTGCTGTGAGAGACATGAAGGATCAATGACGGGTGTGCACTGACTGAGTGCTTGGTGTACGCAGACCTTACTTTTGTGGATGCCCAGTGAGACAAAGGGGAACTGTAACTGCAAAGGGCTCAGTGTGTGTGTGTGTGTGTGTGTGTGTATGTGCACACCCACCTACATACACACCATGGGTGCTAAGGGGAGACTGGTTTCTGGAGAGAGAAGGTGGGCCAGGGCTTGGGCAGATGGTCATGAGGCTGTAAGTACTAGACCTATAAGCATGCTTGAGGGCAAGCAGTTCTGTTTGCTGCCACTGAGGAAGGCTTCACAGGGCGGGGCTGGGGGGAGAGGTGGTGCTCTAGGCTTTGAAAGGTAGTGAGGACTTTAATCAACCGGGAAGGGAGAGATGAGTCTTCAAGACAAAGGGAACAGCAGGGGCATGAGAATGTGTGGAGTATAGAAGGGCAGGCTGCCTCTGGAAGGTGTGTGGAGATGGGACATCTGTATCAAATCATAGAAGTGTTAAATCCCCACCCCCCCAACCCCCCTATCCTGTTTGGGGCTTTTGGTCTGTAAGCGGTAGGCAGCTGTTAGGGGTTTGGGAAAGAGCTGCGATATGACTGTGTGTGTGTGTTATTTCACTTCGACTTCTAACTTTTCAGTCTTTTGAGGAACTGTTAGGCAACCTTAACTCTGGGAAGTGCATGCTGCCTGTCTTTATATGTCGTTGTTTTCTCTGCGGGCCTGGCTCTGTGCCTTCTCAGGCTTCTGATATTGAGGGTGGCAGTGCCAGCGACTGGGGGCTGATGGGAGGTCTCTGAGCAGCCTCGGCCTGTTCTTCACTGTTTTCCATCCTTTCTCCCCCTCCTTTTCTCTTCCTCCTCCTCTTTTCCTATCACCACCTCTACTGGCAGCAGCAGCACTCCCCTCCCTAAAATAAATAAACCAGTCGCTCCAAAAGGTTCTAAGTACATTAGTCACATATCCCAGAAGTTTAATACAGAATTATTTTGACAGTGAGAACAAGAAGTGTTTTCTAGTTGAACGCACAGAACTTGCTTATTCCAACTGGGCTCTGTGCCGCTCAGACAGATGATACGGTTTTTAGATGGATCGGCCACGCCGGAGACTGCGTCGCTTCCCTTGGAAGCAGGACAAACTGCTCACTACCAAAAGTGGTTGGAGAAAAGATGTGATATGAGAGAGGAAGAGGCAGAGAGAAAGAAAAGACTGAAATCGTGTCCTGCTTGTAAATATAACTTGCTCACTAATAACTTCAGTAAGCCGTGGAGAGATTTCTGTGTGTTTATTTATGTGTTTGGCTGTGTCTGGGGCTGCAAAGTCCTTGTCTAAACCTGGGCTCATGTGTGCCCTCAACGAAGAGGACAGATCGAGTTATTGCCATGCCGGTGGCTCTCTGAGCATTCCAGCTGAATAGGTCTTCCAGAAATATTTCTTGACTCACTTTTTGGGACTTTCTCTTGCTGTTACTGAGCAGATTGCAGAGTCCTTCCTGCCCATTCGCTAGACTCTGCTAGGGTTGATGTGCATCCTTTTCTTTCTGTCTGAGATTAGAAAGGTGGAGGAATGAGAAGCTCAAGTCCATTGTTGCCCATGAGTGATTTTTACCTGAGGTGCCAGTGCTCCGTCACAACAGTCGGCGAGAGAAAGAGTGTGTGCTTGCCCCTTTCCAGCTTTGCCCTGCTTTAGGGTCCTGCCACCAAGCAGGGGACCCTTCCTCCCGGGAAGTTCAGCTGGGTGTGAAGACCCAGAGATGAACATGCAGAGGAGCTAAAGGAGTTCCACACCTGGGAGACCAATACCTTCTGGCTTCCATGATCCTTCACTTCTTGCTTTTCAAATCCTTGAGATTTCCAGCCTTTTAGGAGGCTGAGCTGACCTCTCTAACTGCAGTGCATGCTTGCTGGACATTTCTTAACCCTCACTGAGCTTCTCACTATCCCCTCATTCCCAGGCCTTCCTGCAAGAAACCTCTGTGTGGTCTGGGCATGAATTGGCTGCATGACCTTTGACGTAGACTTTTTTTTTCCCCTTTGTGAAATGTAATGAGAAATCTCAATACATAAAACAACCAAAGTGTAGTTATAGGGTGGTGCCATTGTTAAATGGTGGAAGATCCAAGAGGTTTCCACCCAGAACTAAGTTTTCTTTCTAGAACTCTGGGTCGCTGTATTGGAGGTGCTTCAAGACCTCTGGCAGCCTTGATGACTGGGATTCAGCCATCTTTAAACTTTCTGCCTTCCTATACCACTCTTAGTGTTGAGGAAGTGGTCCCATGCAGATGAAGGCAATGGGCCCACTGGGAGACAGGACCTTGGCTGGTTTCCTCACAGTGGCCTTGGAATTCCACTTGATGAAAGCCTATTAGCTTGCTCATTTCAGGTGATTCTTCTCAGGTGATTCTTCTTGTCTGTCCCCAGGCTCCCCCAGAGACTGGGCACTGCTTGGCGAGCACTTCATCAATACTCATTACACGTTCTGAGTGATAGTTTCGGTAGATTCTTGCCACTGTAGTTGGGGCTGTGGGCCTACAGCCTCTGTCTCAGGAGCATGTATGAGAGGAGTAACATCACATACAAGCTAGTTTTAAGAAAACCCTTACTTGTGGTTTTTTTTTTAAGGAAACGCTGAGTTTTGTTTGTTTGTTTGTTTTTGGTGTTTTGTTTTGTTTTTTTAGATTGCCGAGTTTGATTTTTAGGTAAAGTGAGTAATGGAAGTGCAGCCTGGGGCCAGGTCTCATGCCTCCGTGGATATTTATGCAGTCCCTACATTCCTATGACACTCCACTGTTCCCCAAAGAAGAGTCTGACCTGTGGAATCATACTTTACAAGGCAAGACAGTCTCTAAAGAGCTTTCCTCAGCTTATAACAACTCCAGGGCTAAGGAGACTCGGTGAGATTGTACATGCAAATCACAGGCTCACCGTTCACAGTGAGGCTGAGAAGCATCACCGGCATTTGCACCTTGCGTTCCCTGACTCATGCCATTGCACCAAACCATCATTCTCCATGTAGCAGGAATTATGAATGAGTATGCTATTAACAGGTACTATTTACTAAGTGCTTATTTATATGTCAGTCCCCGCTAGGGAGACACTCTGTAAAAAACCCATTTAATTTTTTTAATGACGCTATAAGGTAGATAGGGTTATGTCCTGTTTGCAGATGAATCACTGGAGATATTGAGAGGATAAACAACTTACTCAAGGTTCTACTTCACAGAAATGTTGGACCTTAAATTCTAACCAGGACTGTCAGCCTCCAGAGGCATTTCAAGTGTAGGATACTGTCCATCCTTAGACCTCATTAAGGAGGCCAAACGTTCACTCTTGAAAATAACAAAGTAGGTGACCATATGCTACAATGAGTGTTGCACACATACCGTTAAGGTTAACGGGTGGTCCTTCTCTCTCTTTGCTTTTGTAGACCCCAAGGTCTTTATAGAGGCCCATCGACTGTCTTTTAAGATTTTATGTGCTCCATGTTGAAATGATGAGTTCTCCATCTTACTGAACTCTGTGTCATTGGGCAAGTATTAATCATTTCTATTCCTGTGACCTTGGTTTCCCCTTCTATCATTCTGTCATCCTACCCTTCTACGTTTTACAAGTCTAGGGAATGCTTTTTTGAATTCTCTTTGTATAATTCCTTTTGAAAATACCATGTGGAATTATATATACTTAATTCTTGTTTTAAATTGGAATGACCATTACAGGTCATCTCTGTTTTCAAAGAGATTTTCTACTTCTGCAATTCAGTTTGCAAAAGTTTGAGAGTCAGATACCACATGAAGAGATAATTAACTCCTGTCAGGAAAAATGAATGCTTAATACATGTTCTGATTGGCCAGCTGGTTGTTAATTATCTTTCTCTTATATTAGAACAGCTCTCCTCCCCTTTCCCCAAACACATGTGTGAGTGTGAGTGTATGCACACACAAAATTCTTGAGAAAGAAAGCCTTGTGCATTTGTTAAAGGTATCACTCTCTCCATAGAATCTGGTTAGCATACCTTTGGGTGAGTGAAAGGAAAGTCTTTTTCTCTGTGCCAAGTTCAGGGTGTGAATCAATTCTCCCTGACTTTTGCATTTTAGTAAATGTTTCCTAGATGGATTCATTGGATTTCCAGTAAAGACAAACAGCTCCGAAACAGATTGTATTCATACCCAATGCCTGAGTTCTGTGACCCAGGCATCAGGGCTTAATTCCATATATGGCAAAAAGAGGGACAGTCAGAGGGAGCCCAGGGAGAATACCAGACATAGAAGGCATTCCTAAGAAATGTGCGTTCATTACTGACAAAACAGAATGCTCATTGGTTTTCATCTTTTGCAGAACATGAATAGTGAAGTTCTGAGAAAGAAGCCAGTGTTCCAAGCATCTGCCACAGGGAACAGTTTATTTTCCCTTTTCTTTTTAGTCACATGGAGGTCTAATTTGGAGTCAGTGTTCAAGTCAACGCTAGCATGGAATGAGGACTAAACATTTATTCTTGGAGTCAGCAGATGTGGGTTCTCAGCCCAATTCCACCGTCATCCAGCTGTGAAACTCTTTCTGGCCTGTGTTTTTCAGTGTCGAAGTGGCAGGGCTGGCTGGATTTGATGGTCTCCAAGATCTCTACTATGACTGTTTTCTTTGGTTCTAATTCTGCCTTAGATTTTCCAGTTCCTGTGGAATTCCCCACAGAAAGTAGTTTCTAATTCTCCCAAATACTGTCTGTGGTTTTGAAGTTAAAAAGACAAAATAAAACCCTGGTCTTGAATTTTTCTTTGTGATTTCCTTAAAGATGATTTGTACACATTATGAGCCTTTACTTGGCATATACCTTCTTACTCAGGGCGGAGATGAGTGCTCTTCCTGCATCGTCATGGTCTTCCCCCTCTGCTTGTCCCTTTTGTTGTTGGAGAAGAAATGGGGCTTGGCCCAGCACAGAGTTGTAGGAACAGATGCATACTTAGTGAATGCAGCCTGGTAATGGCCATGTTAATTGTCTGATTTTCTTATCCGTTCCACTTTCTCTGTGGGAGAAGTGGGACCAGCAGGAGGCCAATCCCACAGTGTCCTCACACCTTAGGAAATGGAACTAGGGATGTGAAACTGAGGTGTTGACTTTCCAGTCAGTAACTGGATGAGTCACTTGCCTGTTGCAGATGTTAAGAAGGTTAAGAAGAAACTGAAGTGCAAAATTCGGGCCCTAGAGAGGACTGCAGCCATTTATGCTTATGAGGCCAGCCTGACTTCTAATGCTCTTCCTTGTATTTGTGAGTTCTGTAGTCTATTGTCAACAGGCTACAAGAGTTGGTTGCAAATGCTGGTTTCCAAAAGAGGTTCTAGCCAAAGTTGACCCTTACCCTCTCCTTTTCAAAAGTATGGCTTTAGTTTCTCAGCTGAGATAAAGGGGTGTTTCTTTGTTCCCTACAAAATATTCCAGCCCTTGGGCTTGAATGTCTTGATGGCAGGCTGTGCTCATCAGCATCTGTGGGAAGGTGTGGCTCTGAGGAAGCCACCATGATTTCATTGGCACCCTGAGAATCCCCTTCCCAAGAGGTTGAGGGACAATGCATGACTCTACGTTGCCTCTGTGATGTTCCTTTGCTGGGAGCTGGCTACCATACAGCCTGCCCATTCTGGGAGGAGGAGGAAGCAGGCCAGAGAGATCGCTCCAGTGACAGTAGAAGCCAGGAGTCAGGTGTTCTGATGGCAGCAGTGCCGGGAGCCTGCCCTGTATCTTGATTAAGATGTTTCACGTTTCAGAGCCTTCATTTCTCCATCTGAAAGGAAAGTGGTAGTGGGCCCTGAAGGTCTCGTTTAGCTCCTAACACAGGAATTTAATATGTTTCCAGACTGTCTCTTTTTCTCCACCAGTCCTGAGCTCATCAGCTTGCACAGATTTCTGCCCATGCCATCTCCTTTCTAATGTGAAGAGGCTGCCCAGTGTCATGTGGTAAAGAGATGGCACAGCAAAAAGACTTGTCTAATGCTCTTATGGCTATGCCATGTTTCCTGCCCGTTGAAGTTTCAACCTAGCAGTAAAACAAGACAAATACACACATACATATGCAGCCGACCTTCCCCACCAGAGGATGGTAGAGGATGGCATTTTATTAGTAGTGACTCATGTGAGCCACAGTATTTCATGATTCAGTGCTGGTGATTAGTGGGATAAAATGCCAGTTCACTTTCACAGCTGATTTATCAGCTAGGGTACCATAATGGACAGCAGAACTGAGGATGTCTAGTTTCTGGCTGTTCATTGTTGCATGTATACTTTCTTTCATTTATTGAAGACAATAAATAAGTAACAATTATTGAACATTTATTATGTGCCAGGCTTTGTGCTATATGCTAATCAGCACAAGTGAACCATACACCAAGGTTTAGAAAGCACTTTAAAATTTATGTAGAATACTTCATCTCCCTTCTTATCATTTAGTTCTTCTTCTGATATTCTTGCCAGGTGATAAGTCCAACAGTACTTGACTATGTTATGTGATATCTTAGAGTAATGAGTAGTTGCTCCAAAGGCTATATAACCTTTAATGTTTAGACATACATATACACAAACTGTGTGTAACTTTCATAAGTGGTTATTTATACATCTCCTAAGTGGCTTTATGAACACTAAATCCTTCTTCTACATTTGTATCTTCTTAGAGTACGTTTCTTTGATTGTCTGCTCCCTTTGAGAGATTATTAACTCTCGCTTGTCGAAAAATTTCTTCTTATGTGGTTTGGGGTAGCTTGTTTTGATTCTGGAAGTGGAAAATTAGAAAAATAGGCTTGTGTGTTCTTTCCCTTCAATTCCATTTTTGGGAGTAGAGTGATATCTATGTAATTGCTCAAATCTTGAATCCTGCAGGAACATGTTTCTGTACATGATATTTGAAACCTATTTATACTTTCTTAGAATGACAAAATCTTCAAGTTGGAAGGGATCATAATGGTTCTCTGAAATAGTCTTAGACTATAAATTCCTTGAGGTCAAGAGCTGTGTCAGATTTATTTCTGAACCTCCTCCTGTTGCAACTTTAAACACCTAGCCCAGTGCCAGGTGGCCTCAATAAGTGAGTGTTGGATTGCATTGGATTTCTCATTCTTAGTGCTTTATTTGCCCCTTACTCAACTTGTCCAGTCATTGGGAGGAGATGTGTGGACCCGTTGAGAGTGATGAATAAGTAAATTAAGGGGTTTGCTACCCTTCACTAGGGCTTTAGCTGTGTTTAGATTTAAGAATGCTGAGTAACTAATAAAAAGTGATTCCAAAGCACTTTGCAGATGGAAAGTGCTTCATGTGTTATAAATAATAATGTTCTCTCAAAATTAGGCACAGCCAGAGAAAGAAGTGCCGACCTTGCAGGCTACATAAACTACTGATAGATCTTATAGCGGGAGAGTGGAATGGTTGGTATTGACCTCTTGCATCATGTTGTAATAAGTGCTTTCATCTCCAAGTTGTTGTACATTCTTTGTTTTGGGCAAAGTTTGCTTTCTGAATTAGCTAGGAGTTAATCCTAACAAATTTCATTGGCAGAGGGCCTGAAGGAACACCATGAAAATTGATAGAGAAGTCTTCTCAGCAAGATTTTAATTCATTCTGTTCATTGGGTCCTTCATTCATGTCCCTTGTAGATCCTGTATTCTTCCTCAACTGTTCTTTCTTTTAAGGAGTCTGTAGTCATGTCTATTTTAGTTCTAGAGCACATGGTATTTGCAAGAGGTGGAAACTGGCACCTTTCTCCAAAGGAGACAGTGGGACAGCCAGGGCCTTTCCTGGCTTCAAACCACCCATCTCAGAATAAAACATCATTTGGCTGCATGGACTGCATTTCCCCAGATACCCTCTGTTTTCACACAGAGGCCCTGCTTTTCCTCTTGGAGTTTCATACAGGGAATGGGCAGGCTTTTGTTTGTCCTGGGTGGGGTCAGTCTGGTTCAAATTGGTTGCCATGAACCGTGTTTTCACCTGTGTTATCCCACCTGATTACAGTGAGGGAACAGAAGTATAAACCAAATCTTGCTGTTTTTCTTGTTGACTCTGTCCTCTCAGCAAGTGACCCATTCTAAAGGGTGTCCCAAAATTCACGCAAAAAGTAATTTTGATAGAAAACACAGGTTTATAATTAAAAATTGTAAATTTTCATTGCTCAACAATGAAAATATGTTGTTCTCTCATGTAGCATTCCATTTTTTTTTTTGGTTATTTATATATTTTAAATTTTATTTATTTATTAATTTTATGACATGGAGCGATACAGAGACAGAGGCAGAGAGAGAACTGAACTGGGGGAACTCCCCAGTTAAGCATATAGTTCCGCACGGGCCGGGGCCGGGATTCGATCCTTGGTCCCCGGGGCTGCAAAGTGAGCGCTTAACCCACTAAGCCATCCCAGCTTCCCCAACACTCCATTTTGAATAACCCTGAACTGTCAGCTGTCACGCTATCTTTTTTTTTTTTTTTTTTCCGTTGGCAACACTCTACCGCACAAATGACGCAGAATTCAAATCTTGCATGAATTTTGGGACACCCTTTAGCTGGGCATTATTCGTTCAATCAATAAATATGTATTGAGCACCTAGTATATTCCAGGAACTCTTCTTGGTGTTGGACAAAAAATGTCCTCTTATACTAACATTTGAAGGATGTAATGGAAGTATGACTTAAAAAAAAACAACACACAACATTGGCATCTACCCATCACACATGCCTGGAGGTGAAGCAGGAGTGAAGAAACAGCTAGAAAATGAATATGAAGTTGGAATAGAGCCAGCAGCTTCCTGCCTCATGTGTTTCATCCCCACATGCAAAGCACAAACAGACAAAGAAGAGAAATGAGAAGAAATTATAGGTGTCTTGGTAAGGCAGGATGAGAGAACAGAGGGAGCTGAGTCAGTTATGAAGAGGAAAAAGAAAAAAAGGGAGACAAGAGAAAGAGTAGGAGGGAAGAGTTGTATGTTTAGTTTGTTGTGTTTATTTATGTTTTTTAAAAGATTTATTTTTTATTGTTTTTTGAGAGAGAGACAGATGGAGGCAGAGAGAAGGGGGAGGGCCCAGAGCAGTCTCCATAGTTGACAGCATTCGTTTTCCGTATAGTTTCACTCCACAGGTGGGCGCGGGGCTGCGCAGGGCAGGAACTGGGCCGGGAGCCGCCCGCATAGGCCCCGGCAAGAACTGAACTGGGGGCACACCCCAGCTCAGCATGTGGGTCCGCATGGGCCTGGGCTGGGATTCGATCCTCGGGCTCTGGGGCTGCAAAGTGAGTGCTTAACCCCTGAGCCATCCCAGCTTTCCTGTGTTTATTTTTTTTAAGCATCTGTGCTTAGATTCCAGCACCCAGTCTCTCTTTAGGTCACACACTGTTACCATGATAACTCAGTGTTCACTGCAGATGTAATATATCAGGCACTTAGTCAATTGCTTTCCATTCCTCATTAGATCAAATCTTCAAAGCCAACCTATGAGTATTATTCATATTAGATGGATGAAGAAACTGAAGCGTAGAGAGTTTTACGTAACTTGCTCAATGTCACCCAATTTGTAGTGGCAGGGTCAGGGTGAGAAGCCAAATTTCTCTGATACCAGTTTGGATTTCTGAATTACTCTCCTCACCGATGGTTTCTTCTTTTACCCTTCTCTACTTACTTCTCTACTTGCTTGGTCCACATATGAGAACCAGCAACAGTGTAGGTAGTTGGAAGTAGTGGTCTGTCCTCACCTTTCTTTCCCATTGCCACCTGTAACCAGACGCTGAGTGTGTGCTCTATTCTTCTAACCTCTCAAGGTTGAATTCGCTCAGAAACACCTTCTAATGGGTTTATTGATTTTCATGGGTTACTTGGTTTATCACCAGCTAGTGACAGCTTGACATTTGCTTTTATGTCTGTTGGACTCAGATCTCTCAGTGTTTTTCCATACTAAGCAAAGATCTGATGACCATATGAATTGATAGCAAGTACGTTTCTGCATGCCCATGATAATCTAATATGTTATAATAAGATGTAGAGGCATACGTGAGAATTTGGGAGCAGTCTGAGAAAGGAGAGTGAGGTTTTGGAGAGAGGCGTGGCCTTCACCTCTTCAGTGGATGATGGTGGGCACAATCTAGCCGCTTGAAATCATCATACTCTCCAGGGATCTGCCTCAGCCTGGGCCACTTATACTATTGATGTGTAGCATTTCTGTTTTACTTTACATTTGAAAAGTGCTTTCCAGTGATTTATTAGCTGTTCTTGTTTTTAATAGCCCCTGGAGGTAAGTTGATATTCAGCCTTCTGAGAACATAAATGCACAGAGAAGGCTCATCTCATCAGATATTATTGGATCTGGGGTCAGGACTCTGAACTCTGGGGATAAGGCCATTTGGGGTCATTGCCTCATGAGGATTAATAGGAGATCAAGTGGACTTAACTTCAGCTCCCAGTGTCTGTAAGGCAGAGGTGGAATGATGGCAGCTATTTAAGGAAATTGCATAGAAGTCATTATCAGAAGACCTGAATTCCAGTCCTGATTCTGCATTTGACCAACTGTATTGACCTTGAACAATTGCTTTGCCTATCAATGTCTTGGATTCACCTTCTGGTGAAGCAAGGGTTATATCCCAAGTTCTTTTAGATTCAACATTATGTTAAATATAATTCTATAACATTGAACCTCCTGCTCTGGAAAGCAAGTGAATCATAGGACAGAGAACATGAGTATAGATCTCACAATTAATGGTAGGCTGACCAGATGTAACATTTTAAATGGGACAGAAAACAACGATACTGTCCTGTTTCAAACGGTACATCTGGTCAGCCTACTGACACCTTGCATTTAGCCCAGTGAGACTAAGCTGATCATACAGACCATTCGAAATGGGACAGTACTGTTGTTTTCTCTCCCATTTAAAATGACACTTCTTGTCAGCCTACTTAGGGGATATGTATTAAAAAGGTGCTCACCTTCCTTTTTCCAGGATCCAAGAACTGACAACGATATGCTTTCACAGTCATTTTAAGAAGCACAATATCTTTGATCACTATAAAAGTGAGAAAGTGAGTGGAGCTGCTAGAGGAGAGGCAGACCATCAATCCTGCATCGGATGGGTGTTGTAGAAAGTCATTAGCAGGCTTGATTATCTCACCGGTTCAACATACATTTTAGGGATATGATGTAATGTGAGGAAACATTTAGTTGTCAAATTTTAGGGCTGTATCAAATTTATTCTTGCAGGAAAAGTCTAGTTGTCCTGGCAACCTGAAATTGATTTTCATTTTGCTCGTCAGCTGAAACTGGTCTCCTTTGAATCACTCCTCTAATTTAATATAGAGAACTATATGCCCCCACCTGGCCTGGTGACCAAATCGTTCTTAATGACAGGTAACTCCAGCAAATGATTCCCCTTTCCTGCCTGAGCCAGAAGCTATAGTTTATTACAGCCTTCACCCTATGTTGTTCTCTTTGTGGTTATTTATTTGCCTGTGGAGTCAGGTGTAGAAGTAAAGTGGCATTCAATTAATTAAGAATTTAATCAGGCCTGTAGAGCAATGATGTCATTGCCATCCAATCACAGCCTTTCATTTTTCATTACCTTCTGGGCAGGGGTGGGGTTAGAATAGGCTCCAGGACAAGGAGTTCTTTTGTAGGGATGCCTAGCATTTCTGTAACCTAGGGACAGTGATGTGATAGCTCAGATCACAGAGAGAAAATGGAGCTGCATGTCTGTTTTCTGCCTGTCAGTCATCTTGATCATGGAAGGGGGAGAATCCTTAAACTAGGAAGGGTAGAATGGACATCACTGATTAGAAATTGGTGCCCACGACAGATGAGAGAGCCATTAACTCTGCTAAATGATTGTAAACTTTGTGGGCCATACATATTGCATCTAAGGATACAGAGTTTGAGGAAACCTGGAAATCAGCAGAAATGCCAAAAGTGAGAGATGAGGAAATAGATATCACTTATCAAAAAACCAGTTATCCACAGTCTAGAATCTGCTGACTTTGTTATGATAACTGGTATAATTGTAGACTGGCTTAAAGGTGATTTATGAGTCTTTGAAAGGAAGCTGTGTGCTCCGGGAGCCAGAAAAGGGTCACTTAGCCATTTCCTTTTTTGTTTGGGTTAACCAGTTGGTAGATTAGAGTGACATCACCCACAATGTAGACTGTGCAGGCTTTGTAGTCAAAAGGTTTGGGTCTAAATCTCGGGTTGTTTGCTTAGTAGACATATGACCTTAGGCAGATTGCTTTATTTCTGTGACTCAGCTTCCTCTTCTACAAAATGGGGTTAATTATAGAACAGAAAGAATGCTGGGGAAACTCAATAAAATAATGCATGCAAAGTGCTTAAAACAATACCTTGCAATTATTAAGCATTCAATAAATGTTGCTGTCACTATTCTTAGTAGGAAGACATTTGAATTTAGTAAAGTATTTAAATTTTTACAAAATATTTATGGATAAGATGGTGATAGATAAACTGAATTATGGAATAAGCAGTAGGTGAATTCATTGGCCCATGAATGAGTACACATTTATTAGTAACATGGATGGTGAAAGAGTCCCACCTGATGGGAGAAACTTCCAAATTACATTGCAAGGGTGAGGACACAGGGAGAAGAGTTTCTGACCCTTTTTGCAACTTACCAAGCCCCTTCCCACTCCCCTGTTCAGTTTTTCTTCAAGAATAATCATTGATAATTTAGTATGTGTCTAGTTTCCCCCCATACAACTATATTCATCTCTCTCTCTCTCTCTCTCTCGCTATATATATATATATTTATTTATTTTTTGGTTAATAAAAAGTCAGAAATTATTTGTACAAAATTTACATTCTTTGTTTAGAAAATACCCAAACTCTCCAAATGGTAACAGTCACTTGGACCTATAGTACTGTGCTTGACTTATGCGTATATGTGGTTGTCCGTAGCATCTGTAGGCAGAGTGGTATCTTTACTGTTTTGCCTTCTCACTATAGACTTTGGGAGCTATTCTTTTCTTACTTCATTTTTCTTTCTTGCTCCTTCCCTTCCCTTCCTTTCCCTTCCCCTCCCCTCTCTTCCCTTTCCTTTTCTTTTCCTTCCTGTCCTATCCAATACCTTCCCTTCCCTACCCCCTTGCTATCTACCTCCCTGCCTTTCTTTCTTTATTACTAGTTTTTAATCTCTTGTACTTAATTTGAAATGGGTCTTAGTGACTAGGCATTTACAGTGATGCTATAGGCCCTTGGAGAAGCAGGTTTCAGCTACCTAGTTCCAGGTCTGAACTGTCAGGTCTTCATCAGCACACTTGGTTGGCCATGTTTCCTTGTCTTTAACACTGGTGGTTGTGATACCATTGTTCAGCCTCAAGAGACCATGCCTTATATAGTTCCCTGCCCTGTATAGAAGGTTGGCTTGCATTCACATGTAAATTTCTTGGGCTTATGGAGGGGTACCTTTTGTTTTGGTGGGGTGTCCTAAGAGCATTGAGCTCAGAGCTTCTGACATGAAGCTTGCAGTGTGTTTTCTTGGTCTCCCAGAATCTCTGTCATAAGTGATATCCCTGTTCAGGGCCTACCTGATCGGACTTTAGGCTACCTTTCCACCTGCTCCCTGACTCCTCCTGTCCACACCATGCATGTACTCATTATTCCACATGGAGAGCTATCCTGCATGGCCGGCTCTGATAGGCAATATCCTTCAATAAGCAGCTCAAATCCTACCTTTTCAAAAACATCCGTTTCCCTTTTGGAATCAATCTCTCTCTTCCTACACTTCCCATCCCATGGTTTGTAGTTTCAGAGACACAGTCATAGACCACCTTGTATTTTAATGGGTGGCATCTTTTTCTGGGCTCTGCTCTCCAGAAGGCAGGCCTCTCTGAACCCCCTGGGACCTATCTCAGTGGCTGGCATTTATAGGCACCCTGTGAATAATGGTGAAATTGAATTACTCAGGAGGTTTGAGGGGTTGGGAGGTTAACTAGAGTTAACCCAAGGGACTGGAAGGGCCCCTGGGATCTGGGTTAGGAGCATGTGGCTCCTATGAGCAGCTATCTGCTTCCCCGGGCTCCTTCCTGGGTCTCTTGAGACAGGGGAAAAGGTGGTGTCTGCCTGAGATGCTGGTGACATTCCTGGGGAGATGAGGTCAGAATGCACCACCTCTTCTCCGAGCTCTCAAGTTTGCAGAGTATCAACCCTCTTTCTGTTGCTAAAGTTTAGCTTTTGAAGAGGAGACAGTGGTTTACATGATGACCTCTGCATTTCTGACTCTAATGATTAACCTTCGTGAGGAAGCATTTGCTGCTGTCCCTTGTTGTAAGGAAGGCAGATTGTGTCAAGGTACTGCATTTGTGAAACGGAGTGGAATTCCACCTTGTTTTGTAATTCTGACCTTTGGGATCAGTCCAGGGTCAGGCTGTGCTCACACGGTGTGCTCGATAAATCCACTTTCCATCATCATGCTGGGATCTTCACTCAAGTGCTACTTGTGCAACACCTCCTCTTGACTTGCAGTTCGGATTCTGTATGTGCGGCTGCAGGTCGCTTCCAGTTACGCATGCACAGAGAGACCCTTTGCATTTACCATGGCATGTGAGAGAATTGACACAGAGAGAGGTGCACGATGCTCAGCACACCTGGCTTCAGTCCTAACTTGGGCAGAGATATATTGTGTGACATGGGACCTTCATGTCTAGATCTATAAAACGGGGACACTAATAATTATTAGGAAGGGTCGTATGTAAATTGACAGAGATTGTTCAGTGAGAGCATGTGGCAGAGCTCTGGATGCTTTTCATCACTGGTGCATCCCAGTGAAATTGCGTAGACTTGGTGAAGAGCCAGTTCTAATAGCTGGTAGGGATGACTTCCTAACTTCAGTGAGGCTAAGTTATTGCACCCGAGTCCGAGTTTAAATGGATTTACTTGGGCTTAATTACTTGTAGAGCTTGCATGCTCAGTTGTAAAGATGAGAGGATGCTTGTCACAGGCCTGCTGCAGTGATGTTTCTCAGCATCTGGCCCAGGGACTGATACTCCCCACTGCCCAGCTCCTCTGGAGTGGTGACATCCTCTGGGGTGACATGCACAGACGTGCTGACTGAAGCTCCCCTCTATGACCATAGTTCCTTCTTGCATTTTGGGCACAAACCCTTTCTAGAAACCAGACCCACAGCTAGGCCTCGTTGTGAAGCTGCTGCTTTTGGGAGGCGACAGAGCACAGAAGGTATGAAGACGTGCAGCCAGCATGCTGCAGAGTGTTTGAACAGTGTTCCTGTGATGTGCTGTCGAAGAGCTGGCTGTTTTACGCAGACAGAGATGGGCTTGAGGTGGCAGGGGAAGGCTGGGATTGGTGATGGAGAGATGAGTGAGTGCTTGTCGGATGGAGTCCAGCAGGCCTAACCCAGGACAGTGGCAGGTGAGGATGGAGGAGTGAGACTAGCAGGAGGAGCTGAGGAGAAGGGGGCTGGTGGCCCAGGGCAGAGGTGGAGGGTTCTGATGTGAGTGTGGAGTGCAAAGGCTTGAGACACCGCAAGAGCAACTAGAGTGTAGTTGCCACCTCACTCAGTAAATGAAGGGATGCTCCTCTGTGTGTGTGCGCGTGCATGCACATGCATCTGGGTGTCTGTGTATGTGCCTGTGTGCATGAGTGTGTTTTAGTAACAGGACTAAAAAGTAGGGGACTTACCTAAGGCCAAAGAGCTAAGAAACATCTTTCATTTGCTTGGAGTACTGAATTTAGTAATGACTGTGAGAGAAAGACAGGGGCAGGGGGGCCGTGTGGTGACAGGGCCTTGGCCCCATTTCCTGTCCCCCCAGGCACATAGTGAGTAGGAGTTTTAAGTTTCACTGTTTGATAGCATCGCCTCCTCTGCTTTCCCAGAAATTATTCCTCGAAGCATGACTCGAATCGTTACTCTGTTGGGAAATGTCTGGGTTCAGAGCTGACTTTCTCCTCTGGTCGTTTTCTACAGAAATAGTTTCACTGGCAGTTCAGAGGTGGCCTAATCAGGTGGCAAGAACAGGGCATTCAGGGTTAGGGGTCTGGCTCTGAGAGCTAGCCTGGCTTTTGGAGAGCAAGGAGGACTGGACAAGTGGTTCTACTTCTTAGTGCCCCCACTTTGTCTCCTGTAAATTGGGGATCATGATTCCTGTTTGATAAATATGTTGTGACAGTGCCTTGCAAATTGCAATGTTGGACATAGTACAAAAAAGATAAAGGGGTGTCTAGAATTGGTCCTTTCCATGTGTGTAAAGCAGTAGAAGGAGCAGATGAATTGGTCAGTACCCGTGGGTGGTAGAGATCTCTGATGCTGTGGTGATGCTACTGCTGCTGCTTTGTGTTCTCCTCCTCCTCTTCCTCCTTCCTCTGCCTCCTCCTCCTCCTCCTCCTTCTTTCTTTTCCTTCTTCTTTGGGGGGTGGGATCTTGGAATACTGTGGTGAATAACTAAATGCAGAATCTATGGGCTGAGGATCTCCTAGCTTCTGTGCTATTTTGGAAGACTTTCTGAGCTTCTAGGCCTTCATTTCTTTGCCTGCAGAATGGAGATAATGATCAGCTCAGCTTTGCCTTCATTGTGAGGAGTAACTGAACAAAGGCATACGAAGACCCGTTGTTCTGTTGAAGTCTTTATAGTTTTGGAGCCCATTCTCTCTTTTTTTCTCCCTTCTACTAACGTCAAAGGGATATCTTTGGTCTTGAAAAGACAAACTGGTACAGAGGAAGGAAAGGAGGCTTATATAGGAAAGTGACTTTCCAAGGCTCCAAAGTGAATTGGAGTCCTGGGATCCATGCCCAGTTTTGTCACAACATGTCTAATTCCACCATTCAGTGCAAACCTGGTTGATCCATGCCTTAAACCTATCCAGGGGAGACAGAAACTTCTAGAAGGGGCTTCAGCTCCTTGAGGCCTTGGCGGGAGTGAGAGAAGTCTCTAGAGTGGTTGCTGTGGGTGTTGAGGTTCCTGTTCCCTGGCTCTGTGTCCAGCAGTGACTTGTTACTTTGGTATTTAAGTTTTGGGTGACTCAGCGGACCTGTGACCCAGATGGACTTAGTAAGACAGCAAAACCGCTCGTCTTGACCCCAGAACCCACGTACTCTGGGGGGAAGAGAAAGTCCTCTCTGTCCCCCAGTTGCCTGAGTTACCAGGATTTTTTCTCCTTCTGCTTCATGGGGTTCAATGGAAATCACAGGAGAGAAGATATATACTTTTTGTAAATAATATTTCTATATTCGGATGTCATTAGTTTCTGCTACTCAAAAAGGCAGCTGACTTCTTTCCTCCCTCCCAGAGTGACCATATTGATGTAAAAAAAGAAAACCACTTAAGTTCCTGAGGACAACTGGTAAACAGTCTTGTCTTTTTTGTGTGTGTATGTCTGAGGTTTCTGAATTTAAGCAGGGGCCTTTTCAAATCTATGCAGGGGATACATGGGAAAAGGGGACCATGCCAATCAAAGCACAAGTCCCAGAATCTTTGGTTCCCTTCTGACATATCTACCTTGGCTTATAACAGTGAATTCTTCATAGATCCTGGGGTTTTAAGGGCCCCCATTTTTTAATGCAACCCATGGAGACTTACTTCTGATAGAGCTGTGATCATTGGACTCTAGAAGGTCTCTGTTTAGGAAATGGAGGCCTGGCATGACCACACATTGAGGAAATAGCAAAAATGAAGACAAGAAGCCAGCCGACTCTTTGGATCCTTCATTCCCTGCTCTTTCTGACACATCACTCTTCCTCCTGTCAGGTGAAGAGAGAAGCCAGATGGTTTTACAAATGGTTCCTGTTGCTGTCAAATCTGCCTTCTCTTTTTGCTCACACAGACACTTCTTACCTTCCCTCTTTTGGGGCATGAGGTGAGATGGGCAGAGAGGGAGGGAGGTGGATGGAGGAAGAAAAACATTTTTATTGCCTGATTCTTTATGTGGCGGAGATGACCAATAGGCTCTCGTTTCTGTGTCAAGAAGCAAAGCTAAGGCAATGATTAATCATCACCTTGAAGTTAAAGCACACAGGAGCCTAGAAATGGCGGGTTATATGAGACAACATTGATTTCACGTATATTCATCTTAAAAAAAAACCCAGCATGTTTAAGATGCCATATCCGTAAATACTAATAAGGCTGTCAGATTCTAATTTTCAGGTGAGATTAGCATTTTATTGAGTATTTTATCTGTCAGATTCAATACTCGATGTACCATCCTCCTGGGCTTATTAGCATAATTGCGGCGCTTAAGCAACAATAAAAAATTCAGCAGTAAAATAGCAGTTAGTGCCGGCAATTTGTTATCAAAAGCTTTTACTTAAGGACAGCTCCATCCTGCATTTATTAGAAAGTTAGGGTTATAATTTATTTTTTATTTGGAAAAACAAAAGGGGAGGGGAATGCTTTTGCTTTTTTGTTTTGGAAATAATAGAGAAATTAAAAAGCGTTGCCTCTCTGGAAAATTGTTCCCATCCCTTCTTCCTTTGCCGAATGCAGGCTGTGATCAGAATAGATTCCACTTGTGAGGCTTGTTGGCTCAGACAAAAGTCGCTATCCTTGGCATTGGAACAAATGGGTAGTAATGTCCATTTATGTTCATACAGATGTTTCCAAAACACTTTCACATCTCTTTGTTGCTGAAACCTCACACTGGGGCTGTGAGGGCTGCGTTCTGGGAGTGAAAAACGGAGTTGGAATGAATTATTCCAGAGGATGCAGTAGAAAGGCAGGGCCAAGCTGTTGGATCTGCTCTTCTATCCCTCAGGCCTGTGGTAGCATTACAACCCTTCACACCATTACCCCCAAATCTGGAGGTGAGCACTCTCTCCTGTCCTGTGGTGGATGGTTTTCATCTCTCTCTCTCTCTCTCTCTCACACACACACACCCACACACACACCACATACCCCTACACTCGCAGATGCACACTATTTTTTTCCCCTCAAAGTTAATGATGTACTCTTACAGTCATATTATACTTTGATGTCCTAGTTGAAGTTATTCTACCATATGAACTTTCTCTTCATATCAAATGTCCTGCATTTCTTGCACTTACAACCCCCGACTCTCAACCCCACCTCTTGGCTGACTCAGGAAAGCAGTTGTGATTTTTATTTGGAACCTGGTGCAAAATAAATGATTTCATAAGTAATGCAACAGTCTTTACATGAAACAGAGATAAAGTTTTAAAATGTGCTGATTGGGAGATCACTTCTTTATTTGTTGAGAAATGTATAAGAAATAAATCAGTATGCTAAACTGAGGCTTTTTAGTGTGGACTAGGCTTCAAATTTGGGTAATGGTTTCCACATTGAAGATAAAATTTTGGGTGGAAATGGACAACTGAAACTCCCAAGCCTTCAGAGAAGTTAGATTTTTCTTCCCTTGGTAAATTACAGAAAGATCATATAATCATTGACTCTGAGTGTCTCTAATATGCAAGGTAATGTGTTGGCCACTGTGGGGTTTATGGACTAGATCTAACAGGGCTGTGAGACTCAAGACAAGTTTAGACTATTAAAGGGGATATTAATAAGTTAATATTGTTTTTGTTTTTGAGCAGCTATCTTATGGCAGGAGTGCTAGTAGGAATTTTTCTTCGGTTACGTTATTTAATCTTAATGTTTCTCTCAACTATTCATTGAATTAGTTTTTACTGAGTACTTATATATCTGTCCTGGTTAGTGTTTTACATGTATCATCTAATTTAATTTTTATAAGAATCCTATGGGGGAAGCTGAGATGGTCCAGCGGGTTAAGCACTCGCTTTGCAGCCCTGGAGACTGAGGATCGAATCCCGGCTCCGGCCCAGGCGGACCCACATGCTGAGCTGGGGAGTGCCCCCACTTCAGTTCTTGCTGGGGCCTATGTGGGAGGCTCCTGGCCCAGCTCCTGCCCTGCGCAGCCCTGCACCCACCTGTGGAGTAAAACTATATGGAAAACTAATGTTGTCAACTATGGAGACTGCTCTGGGCCCTCCCCTTTCTCTCTCTGTCTCTCTGTCGGTTTCTTTCTCTGTCAAAAAAAAAAAAAAATCCTATGAGTTGATAGCAAGTACTGTGATCATTGCTCTTGTTGGTTAAATGAAGAAACTGAAGCATAGGGAGGCTAAGTGACTTGTCTAAGTCACACAATTAGTGACAAATGGAACCTTGCTAGTACCCCTATCTCCTAAACATATGTTCTTTCCACTGCACTACTTGACAGAAATTGAGTTAATAGATAGGTAGACAGACAGTGCTAATGATGATTAGAGAACTATGCAGTTTATTTATTTATTTATTTTTAAAGGTTTAGTTTTTATTGTTTGAGAGAGAGAGAGAGAGAGAGAGAGAGAGAGAGAGAGAGAGAGAGAGAGAGAGAGAGAGAGAGAGAAGCGGGAGGGCCCAGAGCAGACTCCAGAGTTGTACATCATTAATTGTGATGTGTGACATGGTTTCATTCCACACACGTGGATGTGGGGCCACGTGAGGTGGGAACTGAACCAAGTTCTTCCCGCATGGGAGGCAAAACCTTCACCACCGAGCCATCATGGCGGTTACCACTTGCATCACAGTTCAGCATATGGATTTGCCTGGGTCGGGACTGGCAATCAAACCCTGGACTTCACAATTGTGAGGCAAGTGTTCAACCCCTGAGCTATCCCAGCATCCCTATGCAGTTTATTGATGTCAGAGATGATGCAGAACCTGAGGGTTTATGAAAAGCACTAAAGTTGACATTGAACAGAGGCTTAAATCTTACTGTGTTTTTTAATGTTTATAAAAATCTCAGTTTCATCATCTCTTAGAATCTCAGTACCTTCCTTTGAATGAGGTATAATAAAATCTCTCTCCCATTACCATTGTGAAAATAAACTAGAAAATACATGTGAGCACCTGCCAAGGTGCCTGGATTATGGTGGGTGTTCAGCCAGTGTTGAAAGTACCCATGAACAGGAAGTGTTGTGTCCTGGTTAGGAACAGCAACCAAAGCTGCGTTGCCTGGGTTTAAATCTGCTCCACCACATAAAATTGTATGACCTTGGGCAAACATCTTCTTCACTCTTTATGCCCAAATTTCCTTTTTAATAAAATGCCTTTAACTCATAGGGTAATTGTAAGGGTTAAATAAGTTGCAAAATAAGTTAAAATGAATGTATGGCTGGTTTAACAGTACCTGACCCAGCAGGCCCTCTGTACACATTAGCTCTTCTTACTCAGTCATGCTACAATGATGATGAAGGACAGGCAGAAAGTGAACAGTTCAGGACTGATTTAGGACTCTGGCCTGTTCACTCAATGACAGTAAACCAGTTTAGCCTGGGATATAGGAGTTGCGTTTGCACAGACCAGCCACTAACGACCTTGGAAAAGTTCTTGGCTTCTCTATCCCTGGCAATTGCTTATCTGTAGATGATAGTTGAGAGTAATCTTTTTTTAGATATATTTTATTGTTTTTAACAGAGAGACAGACAGAAGGGGGAGGGCCCAGAGCAGTCTCCATAGTTGACAGCATTAGTTTTCCATATAGTTTCACTCCATAGGTGGGCACAGGGCTGCACAGGGCAGGAACTGGGCCCGGAGCCTCCCGCATTGTCCCCGGCAAGAACTGAACTGGAAGCACACCCCAGCTCAGCATGTGAGTCTGAAGAGGCTGGGGCCAGGATTCGATCCTCGGCCCCTGGGGCTGCAAAGCGAGCACTTAACCCTCCGAGCCATCCCAGCTTCCCCCAAGAGAGTAATGTTTTGATACTAGAGTGTGCTTGGGGAGTATCACATCCTTGATAAACTTGTTCATGGAGCATTGCTATGTGGCTCCTGGACGTCATTTCCTGGTCAGATGGACTGTACGGTGGAATTGTTTCTGTGTCATCCAGGTTTTGTCTTCCTGTCTGCTTGTGCCTGGGTCCTGTCCTCAGAGCTGCCTCCCATTTTCCTCCTCTCTAGAAGGTGTTGATATACTGGGGCCACCTTGGCCTGGGACCATTTCTCTGCACTAGAAGGAGGTGGGTGGGAATTTGGGCATAACGGTTTTGAAAGGTAATATACTCTAATGTATATACTCACACACTTTCAAAACAAAAGAAAATACTGATAAACAGTTAATTTTAAAGTTATGCTGCTGAGGATAGCTCTAAGATGGAAAATTCCTCAGACTCTGTTGCTTGCTTAGGCTTTTTGTCCTAAACAACTATATTTCCAAAGCTTTCGTGTGTGTGTGTGTGTGTGTGTGTGTGTGTGTGTGTGTACCTTCTGGAATTGGTAGTGATTTCTGGGGTATATCTTTGGCTTATTGAAAATATAAACAGAAAGACAAAAATGTTTGTTCATGGCATTTAAAAATGTCTTTATAGGAAAGATCATTAAAGTAATACCTTACATGGTGTACAGGGCTTTGTGGTTTTCAGAGCACTTAAACATACTTTTTTAAATGTGCCTCCTATGGTATCCCTATGAAGTAGGCAAGGTAGAACTTATTATTTCCCTTTTAGAGTTATAACAGTGTTCAGAGAAAAGTGACTTTTCTTAAAACAGTGATGGATGCAAACCCAGAACCTTTACCACTTAGGTGCTATCTGCCTCACCACTCTGATTTAACTGTAACAGTATCATTCTTATCAAGTGCTTCACAGGTTATATAGAGTAATAAATCTAAAAAATGCTCACTCCTATTTTCCATTGGTTTAAAAGTTAGCTATGATTTATATTAACTTGTTTCTTCCCAAGTATAAACAACAGTGAATATCTAGGACTTGCTGTTAAACCAGCATGTGTTTTTCAAGAATCAAATGTCAAAGTGTTTCCTGAAACCTGCTTTAATGAATAAAATAGGTGAAGGTAGAATTTCTTCTTTGCATGAGGTAATTAGGAAACAGGCTGTATGAACTTGCAATACGAATGTAAAGAGAAACACTTGTTCTTAGGTAAAAACTGGATGAGTCGATTACAGAGGGAATCATGCTGGCAGACATTTTAACAGAAAAAAGTTCTCATTAAGTGTGTCAGTTGTTTTGGTCTGCATGAAAACCGAATCTGTTCCATGAGCTGAATCCAAGGGGAGCGGGAAGGGTATACATCCTTACAAGCAGAAGCTGGAGTTGGACTTCCCATTGCTTGAGAATGCTGGTTGCTTGCGTTGCAGTTAATGGAGTCTCCTCACGTTTATCTGGTATCTATCAATCCCCATGGGTGCCGGTTAACCGATTCTACTGTAGTTGGATCTATCTTAAGAAACTGAAAAAGGTGGTTTTCCTTTAGAGAGTGATGATTGTGAGTTATGATCCTTCAGTACATTCCAAGCTATGCTCGACGGGAAGTCAGAGATGTGAACACACAACTCCTTCCTTCGGGAGCCACACTCCAGCTTATCATGTCAGTGAGAGCACTTTGTAAACTGTGAAACAACGCACAGATGGATCATCCCAATGAGTTTTAACTTTAGAATGGCTTGGGCTATGGGCTTTGCCACCTCCTCCCACATTTGAGAATTCCCTAACATAGCCTCTCTTTCTAAACGTGTAACGAGATAGTCATGAATGGATCATTGAGGGGATAAGCAAATTATCTGTCAAACTAAGTGCTAGGTCATTTGCTATTCTTTGGTAGATGGGGGTTTATTTTATTTTATTTTTTTTTTAAGGTAGATTGCTGAATGGATAAGCAAAATGTATTATATCACCCTCAAAGTAATATCATTCAGCAATAAAAAGGAATGAAGTCCCGATATATGCTACTACATGAATAAATCTCGTAAGTATTATGTAAGTGAATGAAGCCAGTTAGTTACAAACAGCAATGTATTATATTTGTATGATTTCATTTATATGAAAAGTCTACAGTAGGCAAATCCATAAAGTCTATAGAGACAAAACTTAGATTAGTGGTTGCTGGCAGGGGTGGGTGGGGGATGGGAGTGATTGCTAATGGGTATGAGTTCCTTTTGGGAGCAATGATAATGTTCTTAAATGAGATTGTGACAATGTTTGCACAACTCTGAATATACTAAAAACTGAATAGTAGAGTTTCTATGGGTGAATTGCATGGTATGTTGATTTTATCTCAATAAAGCTGGTAAAAAAAATAAGTAGGTTGCCCTTTAATTTATAAGCTCTAAGCGATGGTGCTTCAGTCAATCAAATAGTGTATAGTGTCAGGTTTTTAACTCATCTTCATTTGTTTTGGACCAAGAAGTCATGGGTCCTTAACAGTGATGACCATGCCTAAGGGAAAATTGACAGCACAACCAGAGCTACCAAACATGACATCCATTTCTCCTCAACTTCATGGACTGTATTTTTAGGAGCTTTAAAATTTTATACTTCCAGAAATGTTAACTAGTGAGATACTCCATAAGAAATAACAGCGTACTGACAGCCCTGATTGTATAAATAGGCAGTTGGGGTTGTGTTCCTGGTTTGCTTGTCAGTATAAGAGAAATGTGTGATTATGTTGAATGATGGTTAATTTTCTTATCCACCCATTTTAAAAATAAAGACAGGTGCCCAGGAAAAAAAGGAGGCCTGCAGCTTTGATAATGAACAAGTTCCTATTTAGAGGTTGGCCTTTCAAAGTCCTGGCTGATTTTAGGCAGTGGCTGATGAGTTCGGGAACTGTGGCTAGTGCCACACAAAGGATTTTTCATCTACCCTTGTGTTTGTCTGGACAGCTTTCCCCCCACCTCCTTTAAGATCATTGTCCCACCCTCTCTGACTAGCTCATTGTGTCAACAGAGTTAAAAGAGCAGACAGTGAATGTGATCAGAGGCTGAAGGGATGTTGTGCTTTCTAGCTTTGTATGGGAACAGTTCATACACAAACATTTCTCTTTGATTAAGTATCCGGTGAAACCAATTCACATGAACTCCAATTAAACTTTAATGAACAAGTGGGTGTATTAATATCAGCTGAGTAATGCAGGCAGCGTGGATTCCAGTAAGTGACTCACTTCTCTGAGCAGCTCATTCCCCATGCACGGTTAGAGTTACTAGAAAGCTTCCAGCTATATTTGAGTGGATCTGGTCTGGGCCTTGTAATTCTAGCAATCCTCGGGGCTTGTTATTCATCTAGTGACAAAACCACAGTTATCTGGACCTCTATTTTCAGAGCAGGGATGGGGACTGGGGAGACTTGTTCACATTGAGCAATTGGGCCCTTCACAGAGCAATGCCTGTATGGACTTCTATTTCCTCCATCTTCCTTTTTAAAAATTTTTTAACATGAGAATGGGTTTTCTCCTTAAACCCAGGAGCAGTGTAAGTGAAGGTCAGGGCAGTGAAGGTGGAACCTTCAGTTTTGAACTGAACTTTGCCCCCTTGAATCTCACTTCCCATTGCCATCTGCTGTTTTGCCTCAAATCTACAAACATCCCCTCATTACACCAGAGACAGCAAGATCTTGGAATAGTGAGCCTTTGTGAACACAGACATGGTTCCTTCTGGAGAATGATAATGGTCCCTACTTCCTAGGGGATGTTAAACAAGATGATGAATACAGTGCTCCTAGTTTCTGACCTGGTGCAGAAGTAGTTCTCAG
Source organism: Craseonycteris thonglongyai (assembly GCA_004027555.1). Lineage (NCBI taxonomy): Eukaryota > Metazoa > Chordata > Mammalia > Chiroptera > Craseonycteridae > Craseonycteris > Craseonycteris thonglongyai. The sequence continues at coordinate 6,640 of PVKE010006354.1, read as the reverse complement.
TAAATTCTGGTTAGCTTCTGCCAGTAGAGGAAGGCTTGGGAGGAGGTTATAGAGATGAATGGGGCTCAGTCCTTGGCATTGAAGAAACTTAGACTCTCCTAGAGATCCCTGAGGTTGACTGTGTCTGAAATGGCTCGGTGATCCTGACCTGGTGGCGGGGTGGGGGTCATGGTAGGGTGAATGAGTTTATTTAAACCCGGTAAGGGTTTGGGAAGGTTGAGGATGAACAAAAGGTGTGAACTAAGGCAGAGGCCCACCCAGATGCAAGGCATATTTAGCGTGGTTACTGTAGATGATATGTCAGGGATGTAGGGGCTAATTGAAACTGAACTCAGCCTCTGCCTTGGCCCCTGAGCCTAGGTCCCAACTCTATTTGCTGTTGTGTCTATCATTGTTTTGTACCCAGTTAGAACTCCATTGAAAGTAATGCAGTAAGTAGTCAGGCAGCTGGAGACCGAGACTGGGTTATAGAATGGGGTTTAGGTCTGTTTGCTCAGTGGGCTTGCTAACTCAGCATTCCTGAATCAGTTACCCTCTTCTCAGATAACTTCTGCTTGTGACAGCTTTCCCAGAGGGGACTGTGCCTGTAAAACTCTACTTTGAGCAGCAGGTAGTATATGTTTCCAGCCTTCAGGTAAATCCCAAGGCTAAGAACAAGAGTTGCACATGCTTAGTTTCTTCTCCAAACTCCAGAATTGGCTAACTCACCCCTTCCTCCCCCGCAGACAAGGAGGGTGGATGGAGACCAACATGAAAAGGCAAAAAAAAAAAAAAGCAAGGTAGAAAGGAAATGTTTTGCTGCCACCACTAGCATCTCATTTCTCACCAAACCCCAACAGGGTTTCCTTAAGGAAAAAAATAGGGGCCTGGGAGGTAAGAGAGGGCCATTTTGTGGAAGTGAGGGATAGTTTTCTGAGCAGGGAAGATATAATTCAGTCTGTAATTCAAGCTGTGAATCTACTTAGGAAACACAAATTGAAGGTCACACTACATAACTCAAACTGGAGTAAACAGGGCTTGTATAAATGCTGTGGTGCAAGAATCAACCCCCATTTTAGAAATAACAACCACCCCCAGTGTTAAACTTCAGACATCACATGTGACGATCTTTGCTTCCCTCCCAGATTTCTTTTTAGAGAATGCCACAGGCTAAAGAAATCTAGGGGGTAAAGGCACAAATTCAACAATGATTGCAGAGGTGAGAAAGTCCTAGTGAATAAATTCTATTTCTGGAATTTTGGGTAAATCAGAAGGAATTCTTATAAAGCAGAAATTGAATACGTTGATGATACAAATTAGGAACTATACCAGTATATTGCTTATAGAAAACAAAGGAATGTTTATTAGATTTAAAAAAATGTAAGTCAGTAGTTTACTTCACAATTAGGGCTAGGTATTTCATTATTTAACAATTGCTTAGGGTGTTATTTCTTATTATATATTGCTGAGAAGTTTGTTATTTGCATTTTACAGATGAAGAAACAGACAAATATAAAGATCATTGTCCAAGGACACTTGAACTAGGTTTCATTAGCGAGCTTAGTCCTTTATTTTATATTTGGGATCTCATTTTGAAGCGAAACAAGATTTGTTTATAGGTCTTCCCAACTGAATTGGACTTAGTTTCGACAGTCAAAGGAATTGGGGGGGTGTAATTAGCAAAGCTCTTTATCATGTTTTGACTGAAGAGATTTGTCATAGAAATTTAGTAGCCATGATGGATTATACATCTTTGATTTGGGCACCTATGACAAATTCCTTTTAATTCAGGGTTTCTCTGGACACTATCATTGTTTCAACAATATTGAAAGCTGTATGCAGAGGTTTTGCTCACCTACTTTTACTTACTGTCACCTTTTCAAGATAATAAGCTGAACATATTGTATATATTGATTAATTAGCCTTCCTAAGGTGAATGAATACCTGTTGCAAGCCCATTCCTGCAAATCCAAATCCTGCCCAAAGTCCTGTTTACCTCATTGCCTAATTAGTTCCTCCTTTCTGGAGCTCTTTGATGGATCACACTGCTGTTCTCTTGAGATCCATTTTCTATTGCCTTGGGAACACCTCTCTGTGACCCTGCACATTCTCTGGCCCTCCTTTTCTCCCTTTGTTTACCAGGAACACAGGCAACTTATTGGCCTCTCGATCCTCGTGGGGTCACCAGCCCAGGCACTCCATTGCTTGCCTTTTCATTGGTTCTTTTGAGTTCCCATGCTGATCATGGCTCCAAACTACAGTAGTTCTCACCTGAGTTTGTGGGTCAGCTTCACTCAGGGAAGTTTTACTAGAATTCAGATTTTCAGTTTGCATCCCTACATTTTTTGGTGTGGCTCTGGGCATTTGTGTATCTTGGAAACCTTGTTAGGCAATTCTGATGGGCACCCGTACTTAAAGTCTACCGTTATCAGTTTACTCATTGTGTACAGTGCATGGAGGGAAAGCTTTGTAAAAGATACTGAATCTAGTGATTCCAGAATGACAAGGGCACACTCAGGCCGTAAAAAGAGTGAATAGGTCACGAGAAGGGTGTGGTCTCAGCTGGAGAGGAAGCTGAGCGATGCTACTAGTGAATAGTGAACAAAGGCTCAGTGTCCTGACCATCTGCTTCTTTTATATCCCTGGCTCATCCCCATAATGAGCAATACTTTTGTTGTTGCAGTGTGTGTGTGCTATGGGTTCTGTTCTGGAACTTTCCATAGGAGTAGGACTGAGGGCAAGATTTTTTAGCTCAGCCTCACTAAGGTGAGGCCAGTTATGAGGCCATGTCTTATTCTGTAGGTTCCAACCTTTCAGCTTCTCTTCTTGCCCCTAGACACTAAGCAGGTGTACCCTTTTCCTATATATATTTCCTACATAATTGATCTACCTTTTACCTTTCGTCCTGCACCACATTTTGTCATAATCAGTTAACTCTTCAGTGAAAAATGTGGAACATACAGACTGCAGCAAGTTTGCTCACTGGCAGAGGTGAAATGGAGGCCAGTCGTCATTCTATTCTCTCTGGGCGTTTCTGAGTGAACTGTGTGGAATCAGTGTTACAACTTTTCAGTCCTAGCTTTCCTGTTTTAAAACTGCAGAACTGATCTTACCACCTTACTGGGGAGCATGCCCTCAGTAAATTCTAATGGAAAAACCTGCCTGATGAATGGGCAGGAAGACAGCTCGGCAGTGCTGGTGAGTCATCCCTGGAGCTGCTAGATGTGAGCTGTGTGCTTCTGCAGTGCTGACTCTAACCCTGCCTTAGCGTTCTGCCTTCTCAAGCAGCTTTCGAATCTTTGGCTCTAGTTTTCTTATCTAGGTCAGACTGTGTCTTCTTTTAAATTGTGCCTGGACATCCCCTTAATAGATTAGTTTGGTCCCATTAGGATAATTGGCTTCACACGTTTATGAAAATAGCAACAGCAGGAAATGTTCTTGAACAGCGTCTTTTCCTCCCACTGTGGGGCGAGGTGTTAAGGGGCCCCAGGAGTATTATAGGTAAGGCACAGTTGTTGTTTTTTAAGTTAGATGTTGGTACTTGGGATGGAAGGAAAGTTCTGAGGACCCTTTCGAAAAGAAAAGCAAAAACTAAAAAGCAAATTTCTTCCTGAGATAAATGAATGACCATGAATGACCATTCATTTATCTTGAGTAAGGTCTGCTCTGTCCCATTTTGTTGTATGAACTTGACTGCTTGACTGTCAATGAGGATTCTCGAACTCATCTCTCTGAGCTGTTAAAATGGGTCAGATAATATATATGAAAATACTTTGTAAATGGAAAAAAAGAAACCCTTCTTATTTGTTATCTTAACACAGGTCCTGGTATTTTACCTAAAACAAAATAAACCTGTTTGAATTATAAGTTATGTACACCCATTTTAGAAAAATTAAATGCACAAAATGTGGAGAAAATCAGAACACCAGTAAACCATTATTCAGAGATAACCACTGTTGTATTTTACATACATAACAACTCTTTTTTAAAAGGGGGTTATATTATACATACCTAGATTTACATTTCTTTTTTAAGACTTATTTTATTGTTTTTGACAGAGATAGAGAGAAACAGAGAGAGACAGAGGGAACGGGGAGGGCCCAGAGCCGTCTCCATAGTTGTATGTTAGTTTTTCCACAGGGTTTCTTTCCTCACAGGTGGGCGGGGGCTGTGCAGGGCAGGAACTGTGCTGGGGGCCTCCTGCATGGGAGGCACGCCCCTTTGAGCCAAGGGCTGAATTGGGGTGGTGTGGGGGAGGTGAGAACCTAACTGGGGGTCTCCCACAGGGGAGGCACACCCCAATTTAGCATAGGGTCTGCACAGGCCAGGGCCGGGATTCGATTCTTGGTCCCCGGGACTGCAAAGTGAGCACTTAACCTGCTGAGCCATCCCGGCTTACCCTACATTTTCTTTACATAATACTATATTATAAACATTTTTTCGTGTCATTAAGTATTTTTCAAAAATATACACTTTAATCGCTGCATAGTGTTGCATTGTCTGAGTGATGTATTTGCATCAATTGTGATATATTTGACCATTGTTCCATTATTAAGTGCTGACTGTTTACCAGAAGGGAACTTGCTTCAACACAAGGCAGGGGCACTTGGGATTGTTTCTGCATTAGAGGAATTAGATGTTTTATTTCATTTTGGATTAATATGTATTAGATTGCAGCTTAGCAGTAATTTTAGTTAAGGTTTTAGTTAAGGTAAAATAAACCTGTAAAATTGTTAATTTTAGAGAAAATTCTTACTGTAAAAACTGTATTAGGCCAAGTTCTCTTAATTAACATAACCAAAGTTCAAGAAACATTGAAAAACAGTATGAGTAGTCTCATGACTATCCTGCCATAGATAAGCTGCTTTATGCCTTGTAGAAGACTTTTCACTTTCTCTTTATTAGGAGGATGTGGTAAATTTGTGTTGCTCAAAGGGTCTTTTTCATTGCTAGGCATATACACAATTCTATGGTTACCACATTTTTGGATGGCGATTTATGGAGCAATAGACTAGGAGAGGGAATTGTAGTGGTCTTGCAGTCCTGAAATTGATTCTTTTTTTTTTATTATGGATTTATCTCTTTGCCTTTCTTTAGTCATTTCCATGTGTCTACTTAGCATCTTGTCATCTACATTAGCCTGGGTTCCATACCTCTTTTTGTTCATACTCAACCTATCATTTTCTGTGCACCCATTCAATCATCCTTCCAGTTAGTCATCTATCCTCTGACCATTCTTACCTACCCTTCTTATTTGTCTCTCTTCATCTCCATCTGCCTTCCATATCTACCTGTAAAATGAATGGAGACTATCTAGACAGGAACATATTTGTTCATTTGTTGTTTGTTGCATTCTATAAAAGGATCACAGAGGTCTAGAGTATGAGAACCAGAAAGTGAATAGAACTTGACCATTTTTATTTCACTTCAAAATCAGGAGGGATGTTTAGAGCTCACCTGATTATCCACTCTGTGATGCTCATCAGGTGGTTCTTGATGTAATGCATTTTGGGGACTGTTGCTTCAACTAATATTTTCTGAGAAATCAGCCACCAGAAGATAGAATAAATCACTATTATGTAGTTTCTGAGTAGTAAGTTCATGGCAAGTAATTTTCTTTCTTCAGATTGGACTAAGAAAGAGACAAAGGTGTGCAAATGACATCTTTCTAAATTTATTGACTTAAAAATATATTGTAACATTTTCTGGGAGTTGAGATACATCGTACAAAAGGTATTTTTAATGTATGGGGATCAAACCAACAGCTACTGAAAACCTTTTTACTTCTGTTTCAAAAAAGCTGCTTTGCACTTACCTATCTTATATAATTCTCACATCAGCCCTGTGGTGTACCTCATATTATTCCCATTTTGTAGATGAGAGACAGAGGCTCAAAGATGCTAACTGATTTGCCTAAATTTACATGGTTAATGAGTGCCACCCTGGAATCAAGACCTGCTTGACTGTAGGAGCTATTCTGCAGTGTCATGCTGACACTGGACAGAAGACTTGCAAAACCTCACTGGTGATCAGATTTCCACGTTATTCTTTTTAGTTATTCAGTCTCTGAAAATGATCCTGCAAAGAGCACAGTTTTCAGTTTTTTCGTTGAAAGGTGAGCGGGTTTGCGTATGGACATAGTAAAGAAGACAGTTTTGGGGATATGAATATTAGTTTGAATCTACAAACTTGACTTTGGTATTTGACAGAATGAGGTTTTCCTCATGTGAAGCTGTGTGTTTGTGTTTGAATTAACCCGAGTTTCTTTATTCAGCTTGATCGAAATGACACAAAGGTCCTCTATATTAGGTACATACTATGAAGGCAGGCAAACCAAAGAAATGCAGTAACAACAACTCTTGCCCAACTTTTGTAGCCTCCAGAGATCCAAAAGAGACAGCTATTGTAATATATTTTGCCAACCCAGCTGTTATGATCAAATGAGCCCGAAATAGTAATGACTTTTGAATACACAGCAAATTTATTTAGTTCTTAACTTTTCCATAGGTTTCAAAGCTTGCCACAACCTCCCCTTTTTAATGCTAAACTACAGCATTGCTAATAACATTCTATCCTGGGTAGAAATTAGTTTTGGCATAATCAGATGGAAATTGGGTAAAAGAGGCTCTTCCATGGGTACTTCTTTTTTTTTTTTTTTTTG
>PVKE010006353.1:6374-54812 GCA_004027555.1 Craseonycteris thonglongyai | reverse complement strand
AAAACAAAACAAAACAAAAACAATTAAAAAAAAAAAAAAAGTTTCCCCCCTCCAAAAAAATTTATTTTATTGTTTGAGAGGAGAGAGAAACAGGGAGAGGGAGAGAAAGATAGGAGGGAGGGCCCAGTGCAATCTCCATAGTTGTACACCATTAGCTGTGACATAGTCTCATTCCACACAGGTGGATGTGGGGCTGTGGGGAGGCAGGAACCAAACTGGGTTCCCTGCCTCCAAACTGGGATGGCTCCTGCATGGGTGATGAGAACCTTTGCTACTGAGCCATCCTGGTGGTTACCAGTTGCTCCAAAGTTCAGCATATGGATTTGCATGGGCTGGGGTGGGAATCAAACCCTGGACCTAGTGATTGTGAGACAAGCGCACAACCACTGAGCTCTCCTTGCATCTCTGTAAAAGTATTTTAATAAAAGGCCAAGAGGAAGCATGACAAGCTGGCGGGGGGTAGGGGGTGGGGTCACAGTGGCAGGTTCCTATGTTGGAGAGGCTTCTTCTTCTGAAACAGAGCCCTGCTGGGTCATTCATTGATGGCGAAGTGATGGACATACTGTGTACGATGGGCCAGAAGGGAAAACACAGAGAAGTCACATCCTAGAAAAGATGCAAAAGACCCGTTGTGAGAACGTTCTTAAGAAGCAGTGGAGGGAAGGAAAGGAGAAAAGCCAGGTTAAGGAGTCTGAGGGAGCCAGCCAACTGACTTGGTCTAGAAAGATTTGGGAGATGGAGCACTAATTCCTTCAGTGGCTTTTATGCTTCCAGAACGTTGGCAAGGACAAAGGATGCTTTTTGAAAGACCTGGGAGAGAATATCAGAATCACTTACTGAACCCCAGTTCTGGTTATGCATATGCCACCAACAAACTCACTATATCAACTGGGATGAGTAATTTGTCTCTAACAAGGGAGATCAATTGAATGATCATTGAAGATCTCAGTTATTTTTGTTGTTGTTTAAATTAATTCCAATCAATGAATGACAGAACAGGCATGACTTGAAAGAAAAATTAGGAATTTGGGTAGAAATTAGTCAAAGGCCAAAGTTTGTATGTGTGATCTTCAGATATTAAGAGTTTAGACACGAAGATAAATACCAGACACAAAGAGTCCTTTACTCCTAAATCCTGCTCTGTTAGAAGATCCTTTCATAACATATCCGTAGCCTAACTTCCACTCACTCTTGATGTTTCACTTTAGGAAAGGTCAGAATTTTCACTTATAAGAAGTAGATTACTATTTCTTCTTAGAAGTTGAAATCATGAAGAGCATGGAATTCTTCACCTTTGAAAGGGGCAAGCCTATATTTCAGCAGTAGAACTTCTTAATTCTGGTTCTGTAAATTTATAAAGACCTCTATGTAGGAGATTTCACTGAGTTTCTAATTAGTTCACTATTAGTAGAAAGATAAATGTTAGCTTAAAAAAACAACAACTTTGAATAGCTGGTATTTACTAAAAAGACCTTACTGTTATAATAGCAGAAATACAGCCTAAGGAGTATTTAGGTAACATTTATAGCTGTATGTAATATACAATGCTTTTCTATCTTGATTTACAGAGAAATATGAAATGAAATAACTTTTCACTAAGAAAGGAATGTCCTTCTTCCTACTTAATTTTTCATCTTTAGTTTCCCAAATAATTTTAATATTTAGAACAGCTCCTTTAGGTCCTTTATCATCTGTATGAGATTATTAGATTCCAATTAAAAGTAATTAAAAAGTTAAACCCAAATCCCTAGCCTAAAATTTCTTACTGTTTTCACTCCTGAGTAGTCTTCTTACCTTAAGGAATTACCTCATTGGATGTGTTTCTGCAACTCCAGATTCACTGTTTGCTAATGAAAAATGCCATCAAACAGCTGTTGTTTGTTCTGAAAAATTCTAAACCAGCAGAATAGTTACTCTTAATTCACAGATGGACCATTTTAAAAGGGACAGAAAACATCAGTACTGTCCTGTTTCAAAAGGTATGCATGGTGAGCCTAGTCGCATTGGGCTAAATTCAAGGTGTATGTAGGCTGACCAAACATACCATTTGAAATGGGACAGTACTTTCGTTTTCTGTCCCATTTCAAATAAGTCGGATCAGCCTATAATTAATACTCACACTATTTAAAAGACAAATGACAAATTTGCTACACTGCGTATGTGTGATGGGGTGGAGGGAGAAATAGGAATGGAATCTAATGATTTGAACCTGTAAAGGCAGTCTCACCTTTCCTTGCACAAAGTGTTTTTTATTGTTTATTTTTTTATTCTCTGTTTTAAGTAAGACTGCCCTTTAGTATATTAGGACTAAAGGGTCTTCTTTCATTCTTCATATTCATCATTGAATCAAAAACCCGAGTTGTTATTCTCCTTTGCAACAATAATATAGATCATTTTTCGAGGTAAATTACAATATAAACACAATCTGGATTTTAAATACTTAATCCAGTAAGGTAAATTATTTGTCACAATTTAGTTATTCATTGATCTATTCAACCAGTTAAGAATTATTTTCTTTTCTGGAGAGAATTTTATTAAAACTTGACTCAATGAAGACTTCTTCCTTTAATCCCATTCTATTTTCTCTTTGTCTTGCAGGAATAAAATATGGAAGCCAGAAAAGGGATGATAGCTATCTCAGCAAGAATTTGCTATGACTATCTTTGTGGAAAACATCCTGAATAAAATCCTAGAGCTATGCTGAACAGGCTAAGTTAGAAAGGGTTTTAAAGGAGAAGGAAAGAGGGTAGGGAGGAAAAAAAAGAGAAAAGAATAGAGAGAGGAAAGAGGGAAGGAAGAAGTAGGATCTATTAGAGGAAAGAGAAAATGTACAAGGAAAATCAGATTTTAGCCCTTAAACCAGAGATTTTTTTTTTTTAAGAAATTTCTTTTATTTATTTATTTATTTATTTATTTATTTATTTATTTATTTATTTATTTATTTATTTATTGTTTTTGACAGAGAGAGAGAGAGAGAGAGATACAGAGACAGAGAGAGAACTGAACTGGGGGAACTCCCCAGTTCAGCACATGGGTCCGCAAGGGCCGGGGTCGGGACTCCATCCTTGGTCCCTGGTGCTACAAAGTGAGCGCTTAACCCACTGAGCCATCCCAGCCTCCCCAAAACCAGAGATTTTAACCATTTTGACTGAGTTGACTATAGATTTATAATTAAACATTATAATAAACTTTATAAACGTTACATAAATTTTGTGTGGACTTACGTGTGTAAATCCATATGAACAATGGACATAGCATGAATAGACACAAATGCCACTTCTCTAAAACTTCTTTTGAGTTCCCCATGTGAAATTGCTCATTCCCTCTTGTTTACTTTCAGAGGATACATGTATTCCCTTACAGAGCTGCATCATGACTATGCATTGCATATTGTTCTCTCCAGTAGATTATGAGCTTTGTGAGAAGAGAAGAAATTTTGCCCAAATAACTAATATTTTCTGAGAAGTTGTTATGTGCTATGCATTTTACAAATCACTTTATATGTATGTAATCCTCTAAATAATCCTAAAAGATAAAAGTTTTATTCCCACTTAAAAGATGATAAAGCCAAAGCAAAGAAAGCTAAGTGTTGCCAAGATCACACACAGCAAGGAAGAGGTAGAGCTGGGATGTGAAAGTAGACGCTCTGATGGCCAAACTTTGACTTTTAAGTAATCTAATATATTGTGCTACTTTGCAGCTGACATGCAATAAGATAGTTTGATTACTTAAATTGTTAGTGGTAGAATGCTTTCAAATTTTAATGAATAAACAATTTCTATAAAATGCAATCTGGTTTTACTAGAGAGTTTCTTTTTCTTTCTGTTTTATCTTAAAGGAAATTTGGTGCCTCACTTTTTAGATTGATCACATTTTGGGGGCGGGAGCAACTCAGGAAAAGTGTGAAATGCTTCTGATTAGATGCATAAAAATATGTAAGCTGTAAGCTGTTGTGATAACATCAAATTTCAAATAGGTTCCACTGAATTTAGAGTAAAGGGAAGAACGCAAAATGAAGATATTATTTTAAGTTTATTTTCCTAATAGATGTAATTTGTTTTGAAGAACTGAAAAGTGGTCTTAGGTGGCCAAGATATAAATACATCTACATAGTGACTAAAAAGAAATGAACAAAGTAGTGTCTGTGGAAGGACTGAGTCACCGAACTTCTTTCACTGCTCCATTCAATGAACATTTATCGGATGCCAATCTCTTTAGAGTTCTCCAAGGTGAAATTCCAAATGTAAATTACTTAATAGTATCTCTACTTATCTTCATACCATCAGGAAATTGAGGAGTGCTGCCCTGTATTTTGAATTTTGGTGATTTTTTTTTTTTTTAGAATATTTTTTTTCTTAGAGAAACTAATAACTTCATAGGAAGGCTGGTGTGGCTCATACTCTTCCTGCTTTTTGATGAAGCCTACTAGGACTAATCTCATAATGGTTAGTCAATAAATATTTGCTGAATGGATGATCAGTCAACTAAGAAAGTTTGACCATTCCCAGTTTAAAAAAAAATAGCAAAAGACTTTAAGTCTTACAGGGTTACAGGATCACTTTGATTCAAAGATCTTCAACACTGTCAAGGAATTCATTTCTCTACTTCATACTTGTCCTCTTTTTCATCCTTTTTTCAAAATATTTCCCTCTTTTTCTACTTTTCACTTCTGTTTTTTATCTCTCCTTCTCTAGCTACTGAGTTACCGTAGTTATGTCTTACAAATGTGATGCTGTCCCTTCTTAAGACCCTTTAATAAATTTCTATGGCTGATAAGATAAAAATGTACACCCTGTCATGGCCTTAAGCCTCTTCTCTTGCCTTCTGCTTGTGTGTCTGTCTCATTTTTAACTCCTTGCCACCTGTTCTCACTCCAGCCACATCAGCCTCCTTCCAGTTTGTGGGACTTGCTATGCTGCGTCCTGCCTCAGAACCCTATACATGCAACTCCATCATTTGGAATCTTGCCTCCCCTACCTGCTACATTCAAATGAAAGCCTCATATTAAATTTGATTGTTTTTATTCTTCTAGGTTCTCACAGAACTGCCCCTTTTCTTCAGACTACTTACTTCAGTTAATAATTATGCAATCATAAATATGGTAATTTGATTAATGGCTATCTTCCTCATTTTCCTGTTAGGCAAAAGCAACAACTGTTGTGCTTATTATAGCAACCCATATCAGTACTGTGCATTTAGTAGACACTTAAAAAATATTAATTGAACAAATTCTTTCTTTAATATTCTTGACATTTTGAGTGACATTCTTATTCTTTCAACAATCATTTATCTAGAATGGCAAATGGAGTTTTCTGATTTTAAAGAAAACTTGACCTCACTTAAAACATGCAACATGCATACATGTACACAAACACACTCTATGACAAGGAACATGCATGTGTAAAGGCAGGTGTTTTCATCATTCCTCATGTTCAATTTTATTTGGGATTTTCTCACAGGAGAAATTCTATTTCCTCTACCACACTTAGTTCTGAGGCATTAACTACCAGTATCCCCTTTTTTAAAAGATTTATTTTTATTGTTTTTGACAGAGAGAGAGAGATACAGAGACAGAGACAGAGAGAAGGGGGAGGGCCCAGAATAGTCTCCATAGTTGCACATCATCAGTTTTTCCACATAGTTTCATTCCACAGGTGGGTGCAGGGCTGCACAGGGCAGGAACTGGGCCGGGGTCTCACCTGGGTGAGAACTAAACTGGAGGCACTCCCCAGTTCAGCATATGGGTCCACATGGGCTGGGGCCGGGATTCGATCCTTGGTCCCTGGGCTGCAAAGCGAGTGCTTAACCCACTAAGCCATCCTGGCTTCCCCCAGTACTTCTTTTTATATTCTGTGCCAAAAGAGGAAAAAACCGGTTTCCTTTATTTACTCTTAACCCTACTGATATTTTTCCTCTTAAAAGGATTTTGAGAGTAATAAGGAAGAACTGGGGTAAATATTGGAGTTCCCTAGGAGCAGACAGGGTGCTGAGCCTACACTCACTCCAGTGTGCAGATGGCAGATTGCCTTCCTCTCTCCTCACATCTCTGATCCGGTGGTAGAGGCTGCCTAGAGGTACGTGTGAGAGGAATTCTTAAGACGTGGCCAATTTCAGCGGGAAAACGTGCCATGACTAATTCATTCAACACGTACTGATTGAGTGCGTGCTGTGTAATCCACATGGCTGGCCGGCCAGGGGCATGGGGGTAGAGTCAGCAGCCTTACTAGCTCTTCTTTACACATATAGAGCTGACACAGTTTTGTAAGCATCTTGCTTATTTTATTTACTCCCCAGCTCACAGCTTCTCTCTCAGTTATATGGCTTTTGACCACCATTTTGACTTCCTGGCTCCTGAAGCAGGTCTGATGGTGAATTTTGTTTTGACATTGGACAAGTGCCAGAAGCTCTTTCCTTGCGAAAACCTCCAAATTTTCATAACTTGTGCCACCCATACACAATCATTTCTCTCTTTTTTTTTCCTGCTTTCTCTTTTGAGAGACATACTTTGCTTCCATCTAATTCATACTGACTGGATTGTGAGTCTTATTGAGCCCCAGTAAGTAATCTGGCCCATAATTCTAGAGCTATGCTAGAGACTGCAGCTGTTTATTCAACATCCATTTTCTTTTTATTTATTTATTTATTTATTTATTTATTTATTTATTTATTTATTTATTTATTTTCTTAACAGGGATGGTCAATAAGTGGCCATTGGGTGGGGATTTTTACACATTTTGTCCTTCGCCTTGCAGTCCTTCTTGCTGATCAGATGACTGGAATTTCAGGACTCATCTTGTGGCTTTGGGGCAGGAAGTCATAAAGGAAGAGCAGAAAAGTAGATAGAGTCTGAGTTTCTGCTGAATTTAGTAGAGCTACCCTTCAAATTCTGGGCTGCCTGTTTTTGGACATTATTTTATATGAAAGACTAAAACCCGAATATGTTAAAGCTACTGTAGTCTGGTTTCTGTTACGTACAGCTCTATGCACTTCTTGGCAATACACAAGTTATTCAACTCTGGTTTCTTTTAGTTTCTTTCACTAGATGGTCATTCAGGTTCAAGCTCTCTCTTCACTCCAAATGAGGTCTTACACCCATGCCACTCTAAGACTGTAAGTTCCATGAGGACAGGTAATGTGACTATTCTGCTCACCAGCGTTTCTTCAGTGTCTAGCACATTGTCTGACACCTGGTACTTGATGTGTGAATGAATAGTAACACATACTTTGTGCAAACACAAGTCAAAATACATTAAAAAAGAATTATGATAGCAATCATGCAATTATCAGAGAGCTAACGTCTTAAGGATCAATTGAATATTCTGTTTACTTAAGGGCAAATAAATACTATGTGTAGTTATAAATTTTGTGTAATAAAAAATGTTTGACATGAAAACACAATATAGTTTAATAATTAAAAAAATTGATATTTATAAACTTTATAATAATATTTCTTTAATGTACCTTAGTTTAAGGACATCTTATACTCTCCCTGGCTTAGAGAATAGAAACTATATTTAAAGTTTTTTACAATATACACGTGTACTTAAAATTTGTAATATTTTCTGAGTGCTTCTTACTTATTCAACTGAGTTATAATTGTTTTTTATGCACTAGTGAATTTAATATAACAAGTGGAGTTACACAAGGTTTAACTTGCTAGTTTTAAACTTAACAAGCTATATAATATTTTATTTGATATTTTTTGGCAATATGTATATTTACTCATTTGTTAATCCAATCATCAGACAGAAATTATTGTTTGTATGTTTGCTGATTGAGGGAATGTACTGAATGTCAGGTATTGTGCTAAGCTCTGGGAATTAGAACTATTCAGCTCTCCACATTAAGGTACATACAGTACAATGTACCATAATACAGGCATACCTCTGAGATATTGTGGGTTTGGAACCAGATCATTGCAGAGTATGTATCTTAATACAGTGAGTATTGTAATAAAGTGAGTCATAATCTTTTTTCTAGTGAAGGCTCTTGACTTCAATTTGTAAAAATGCAACACATAGGAAGTCTGGTAAAGTGAGGTGCAATAAAACGAGGTTTGCAAGTAATTGCTCTGGAAGAGGGGTGCACCTGAGTTCTTCATCCAGGTGAAATTGAGTAGAGGAAAGAGGGGATCCCAGAGGCTTCCAGGAGCAAATGGCAATTTACAAGACAGTAAAAATTGTTCAGACACAGACTGTGGAGAATGGTGTTCCATACCAAGGGAGGACCACGTGCAAAAGCATGAAGTGAGGAAGCACAGCTTACACAGAAAACAGGAAGTAATGTACGTGGCTGAGCCACAGCCTGGAATGGGCAAATTGCAGAGGCATGTGATTCTCAACTTAGGTCACTGAGGGCTTCTTCTTTCACCCTAAGAGCTCAGACAGTATTCTGTAAGTACCAAAGAGACCAAAAAAGAGTGCTCTAGTCACCTATATATTTGAGTAACGTAGAGAATAGCACAGAGTAAAGTAACACCTGAAGACTCTAGTAAGGTGAATAAATTAGGTTCCCACCATACTGTGTGAATTCATACGTAACTTAATTCGAGAGAGATCCAATGCAAATTTTAAATGCCTAACCCCATTTAATGCTAAAAACCTGCATTATGGTCAAATATTTCAGATAGGGTCAAATCTCTATTTGCTATCCCTGTGAGAAGGAAGAGAAATATGAATACAAAATGCTAGAGAACATCAACTAGCTAATTCTAAATTAAAGATCTTGATTATATCAATGTTTAGTATTGTTGAATTTAGAAATGTCTAATGTCTTAAAAATGTATTCTGATTCAAACAACAAAGTGGTGCTATGAGAAACCCTGGAGAACTGTCTTGTTGTCTCTTTCAGATTTGGCCTTTCCATCCATAGCATCTCTCCATCAGATTCCATTCTAGGATTTGCTGGCTAACTTCTCAAAGTGTTGTATAAAAATAGCTTTTTCTCAAACTTCTGTGATAGAAGTAGTGTATTTAAAAATTGCATCTTTTTTTTCTAATTTTTCTCTGCAAGATATCAAACTGCTCAGTCAGGGGTATCCATCCAGGCCTTCCTCTATATGTCCAGAGCAGGACTTGGATTTGTGAGTATCTTTATGTGTAGGTCCAAATCCAAAAGGCTCTTAAAAACTAAAGTGTTTTCATGGTGGATCTGGTAGCAATACCTGACTAAACCCAAACTCATGTGGCCACAAAACCTGACCCAAGCTGATGGAAGGCTGCTTATAGTGGGCACTTCACTTGGTGTGAATAGTCACACGTTTTGTGAAGAAATATTAATTTGTGTTTGACACCCCTTGGAGTGTTACATAATATACTAAATATGCACTTTGTTGTCTTTCTAAGTGTTACTTTTAAAAAAATTATTGAGACATAGATTCACGTGCAGTTGTAAGAATAGCTGTAATATACCCTTCACTTAATTCCCATCACTAATAACATGTTGTATAATTATAGTACAATATCACAACCAGAAAATTGATGTTAATACACTTTATTGACCTTATTTGAATTTTATCAGTTTTGTATGTACTCATTTGTGTGTGTGTGTGTATTTAGCTCCTTGTAGTTTTGTCACATGGGGATTTGCGTGACCACTGTCACAGTCAGATGAAAAAGAGTTCTTCACAAAGAGGAATTCTGTGACAGACAGAGCCACCTCCCTCACTACCCCACTCCCTAACCCTTGGCAACCACTCATCTGTTCTCTACCTCCATAAATTGATTTCAACAATGCTAGACAAATGGAACCACATAGTATGTGATCTTTTGTGACTGTCTTTATTCACTCAGCATAACTCTGTTCGATAGCCACACAAGTTGTTGCCTGCCTTTTAATATCTGAAAATTCTCAACTCCAAAACACACTGAAAAGGTTTTGGCTCAGAGGCTGTGGAGCTGCGCTGAGAGCCTGCCGCTCCTGGGAGAGCCCCGGGCTGGCATGGCCTCAGGAGCTGCATTGTCTTCAGTGAGTGGGAGCTGGAAACAGTTTGAAACATATGTTTCTGGTGTCTGATGTCTGTTTGAGTGCAGCTCCTGCTACCCATGTGGTATTTGCATCATGTGGCAGCCTTCTTATTCAGTGCCCACGCTTATCTGCCTCACTTGCCTTTGCCTGGGTTTCTCATTCTCTTGGCATTCCTTCCTAGGCTTAAACTCTAGCTCTGCTTTGCAATCTGCTTTCCTTAGTCTGGTTTGTACCAGCCCTTCTCCCTGGGATAGCACCTGGTTTCCTATATGACGGAGATCTGTGACGCAGGCCTCAGATTTCAGCACTTGCCTGCCTTAAGCCTGTGGCGAGTTCTCTCTGCCCCTCAGACTCCAAAAGTTGGATAGAGGGTCTTTCTTGGTGATAGTCCTAATGTGGATTCCAGTCATCATTAGAGTGGGTTTTGATGTCAATACAATTAATCCATATAATTACTATATGTATTCTAAAGCAAAGTTTGCTCCATTTAGGCTTACATGCAGTTCAAAAGACATTGTTTTTTTTTTGTTGTTGTTGTTTGTTTTTTAATATTTATTTTATTGTTTTTGACAGAGACAGAGAGAGACAGAGAGAAGGGGGAGGACCCAGAGCAATCTCCATAGTTGCACATCATCAGTTTTCAACATGGTTTTGTCCTACACAGGTGGGTGGGGGCCATGCAGGGCAAGAACTGGGCTGGGGCCTCCAGCATGGGAGGCACACCCCCTCGAGCCAGGGGCTGAACCTGGGGGCGGGGAGCGGGTGTGGGGTGGGTGCACAGACCAAACTGGGGGCCTACTGCATGGGAAGTACACTCCAGTTCAGCTTATGGGTCCACACAGGCCGGGACCAGAATTCAATCCTCAGTTCCCGGGGGCTTCAAAGCGAATGTTTAAACCGCTGAGGCATCCTGGCTTCCCCCAAAAGATACCTTGATAAATTCTATAATGGAAATTGTCACTAAATGCAGTGAAATCATGTTTTATTCTTGACATTGGACTTTAAGCACATCTCTAAGAAGAGAGAGAGTTTACTCTAAAATTGCTGTTGATATTTAGGGAAGAGGATACCTGGCACAGTGACCTAAGGAGGGGCATTTATCACTTTCATCCTTACATCTGTTCTCTTTTCAGCCTGTTGCAATGGAAGATATCAAAATAGTTGATGTTACAATGTTACTGTCCCGCCCAACCTTGATCAATTTTTTAAAAATTTTTTTAAAATTGTTTTTGACAGAAAGAGAGAGAGAGAGAGAAGGGGGAGGGCCCAGAACAGTCTCCATAGTTGCACATCATTAGTTTCTGCACATAGTTTCATTCTGCAGGTGGGCAGGGCTGCACAGGGCAGGAACTGGGCCGGGGTCTCACCCTGGTGAGAACTGAACTGGGGGCACTCCCCAGTTCAGCATATGGGTCCACACGGGCAGGGGCCGGGATTCGATCCTTGGTCCCTGGGGCTGCAAAGTGAGTGCTTAACCCACTGAGCCATCCCGGCTTCCCATCAACCTTGATCAATTTATATTTTCCTTTGGAGAAAGCTAAACTGAAGAAGTAGTTGTAGGATCACCAAGATTTTGCTTCTAGCTTTACAGCTAACTGAAAAAAAGTAAGGAAGAAGGAAGGAAGAAAAGAAGGGAGGGAGGAAAGAAAACACCTCACGCATTCAGGTAGAGAGTAAAGAGTTAATTTCTAACAATTCATAAAATTTGTTCAGGGGAGCAATTATCTGGGAAATTTCTAGATGTTTGGATGTTTCGCTTTTCCATCTGGTGTTGGCCATTGCGCAAACAGCCTAGCGTTGTTCTGTGATACTTTTGGTTAGCACTGAGTTGCTACGTGTTTGCTTTGGGAATATCAATAAGATCCATTGATTCTATGAAGAAATCAATTAGGAACGGAAAAAATAAAAATAAAAAAGAGAGAGAAGAAAAGGTACTGTCCAATCTTGACTTTCTCATCTAAAATATTGCCAGTCCTCTTTCCAAATAAAACAAGTGAAAAGAAGTTGGCAGTGAAGAAATATATAAGGGAAATTTTAAAAATATAGAGTAATTTGAACAATCTTTTTAACATCAGTACAAAAGAAATGGGAAAACTTAAATAAGAAATTTATGCAATTTTTAGGGTGAATGGAAGAAAGGAGAACACATATACAAGTTTCTCCTTTAAAATGTTTTCTTAAGTCTTATAGTCTTTAGGTCCTCAAAATTTTTTTGACAACTGAAAATCATCCCATTTTTTCTAAAATTCTTCCAGAATAGCAACGAATTCCTATCAATGACTTTACCTTCAACTGAAACAGTTTTTTTCTTTCTTAAGCAACAGCACTAGCCCTGAAGAAAAACAGCCACAGAGATAAGCCTTTGCTTTGGCTTCGAATGTCAAACCTACTTCCTGAAATATAATTCTCATTCTACTTTGCAAATCTGCCCACAGGTGAAAGAGTTATAAAGTACATACTCATGATAGAATGATGAGGTTATGGTAAATGAATATCAAAAATAAACGCTGGTGGGTTTCTGTTTTTTAGCCTAAGTTATACACAAACATATTTGTTGTTTTTATCATTTGTATATCTCAGATTTTACAATCACAAATTTAGATAGAACTTAGAACCTTATTGGGTGCCGGGAACAGTGGTTGGCACAAATTAGGTGCTGAATAAATATTTACCAACGAAATGCGTGCAGGGGGAGGATCCTAGTATTTATTTTCTCTCAAGCCTTAAAAAGCTGTATGACAGTCCCAGGACTTTGACCAAAGCAAGCATTAATTTCTGAGTTTGGAACTAACCTTTTGTTTATTTCAAAGAGCATTTGGGAATGTTTTGCTTATGGAATTTTACTTGCACGTAATATAATATTAACCCACATTTTATAGCTACAAAAATAAAGATTTTTGCTCTCTGGTTTAATTATCTAATTAGAATTCAGCAAGCTATGTGGAGGCTGCCCTTTGGGGCTCATTAAGCCAGTAAGCTTAGGAGTGTTGCAAGCGAGGCAAATCCAGTTTCCAGCGGAGAGAGTCGTTGCTGAAAGGTCGCGTGGTTACCAGCACCCTGCCTGTGAAAGGGGCAGCCTTCGGGCCCCCCGCCCTGCCTCCCTGGCAGGCAGGTGTCCTGGGACGGTGAGGCGCTGAGTAGCGGGCTCTGCAGAGGAGCTCCGCGAACCGCCTGGGACGCCTCGCCCAGGGGCAGAGCGTTTCCGAGTGTTGCTGGCTGGGTCAAAGCAGCTTAATCCTTTGAGCTGCGACCCCAGTTTCACTGCAGGAACAGGCTGCATCACAATGATCTCTGGATGGAAACTCAGCTGCTATGCAACAGGAGCTCTTTACTGTTGCTGCTGTTAGTAACACTGGGAATTCAAGCGTTTTAGCCTCCAGGGCCCTTCGGTCTAAATCTTTCTTAACAGCTCAAAAGTCTTACAGAGTTGTTAAACAAAAACAAACAAATAAACAAACAAACATCCACAAACATACAAAGCCACAAGCCCTTCACATTTAGTCTTGCTGGGCAGTAAATCATGCTCATTGGGACATGGGACTCACAGCCTAGGTTTTATAAACTGAGACTTTTGTCCCTCCCTCCACCCCCTTTTCATCTTGTCATGAGTGCCATGCCATGAGCTCCATAACCAGAAGAGAAAGGTATTTTGCACCTGGCTATAAAATGTCACAAGTGTTGATGCTCTCTTACAAAAGGCCAGTTCTGCAAATGTTAAATGACACTTTCTACTTGCAAGACCACTGAGTTGTCAATTTATTTGGTTCTAAATGGCTGAGTTAAAAAATGCAGAACCCCTAGGGGGTAAACCAGGATGGCTCAGCGGGTTGAATAATTGTCTTGCAGGCCCAGGGTCCTAAGTATTGTATCCTGGTTCTACTCATGCAGACCCATATGCTGAACTGGAGTGTGCATCCAGTTCAGTTCTCACCAGGGTGAGCTTTCCATGTAGGAGGCCCTCGGTTCAGCTCCCGCCCCAGGCAAGCCTCCCATGCAGGAGGCCCCCAGCCCCATTGCTGCCTGGCACAGCCCCTCGCCCTCCTGTGGGATTAAACCATATTGAAAACTAATAACATACAATGATGAGGACTGCTCTGAGCCCTCCCCCTTCTCTCTGTCTCTTTCTCTCACTCTCTGTCAAAAACAATAAAAATATAAATCTTTAAAAAAATGCAGAAGAGATTTGTCGTCTTGAGGTTTCTGAGTGTATAGCACGTAGCTATGTGAAGGGCCTTTATTTGACATAGTTTTGTTTAGCCAGGCTCTAACTAAAATGGAATGCATTTCTTTGTGAATTTTGGGGGCATTTGCAGCCCCACACTACTCCTGCCTGCCCCGGTGGTTTGGGATTTTCTGTTTCTTTTATTGGTTTCTGGCAAGTTGTAGAGGGCATATAATTTAAACTTCTCTTGTCTGATTTGTGAGATTCTGCTGACATCCAGGAAAGTGCTGCAGAAACCTGTTGCTCATCTCCAAGCTTGTATGTTTGGTGGCCAATCCACCAGCAGTGAGCTCAAGTTTCTTGACAACATATCTTATTTATGGAGAAACAAACGTAAGCAACACTGTGTGGGATCACGCTGTTCTCTTCCTGGAAGTAACGTTTGGCATCTCTACACAAAAGGTCATATTTTTAAACAGCTTGTATTTTATGGGTGTGACAGAGGAAGTGATGCTGCTGGTGATGGTGATGACAGTCACTGTTAATGGAGCACATAGCATCTACCAAGCAGTCTGCATTGACTGGTCACCACCACACACAAGGAATGCAGCTGTACCCATTTTGAAGATCAAGAAACTTAGTTTGAACCAGTTTCCCTGAGATTTATGGAGTGATGAAGCCAAATTTAAACTTTGGTTTTTCTCCCTCTAAAGTGCCCCCCCACCCCCCGCAAAGAAACATGAGAGACAACTACTGCCCTTAATTTTTATTAGATAAGAAAATTCTGTTCTGTAATTTCCATTCTATTTTATAACAATAATTAAACGGGTACCCTTTATAGTAGTTGGTGCCAGAGAGGTAGTAATAACTAAGACCTCACTCCTGTTCGTTACGGACTCATAGACTAGAGAGCAGTGGTTGTTGACTGGGAGGGATCTTTGCCCCCCAGGAAACATTTCCCACGTTCTGGAGCCATTCTTGATTGGCACAGTGATGAGTGTGTGTGGAGCTATTGATATCTAATGCAATACTGCTAAAACACATCCTCTAATGCATACAAACCTCACAACAAAGAATTAGGTGGCTCAAAGTGTCAATAGCAGTGAGGTTGAGATAACATGGTCTAGAAGAAGAAACAAGACACTGAGAATGTGGTGGGATTTATGTTGTACCTTTATTGATGGAGTGGTAGAGTGTATTATTTGTTCAGAATATTTCCTATTGAGACTTTCCAGATGGAAAAATTATACCTCTTACCTCATTATTACCAGGCGTGGCCATTTTACATGCTTTGACTGATAAAATGTGGGTAGAAACATATAGAGCCATTGTATAGTTTTGCCATCATCATTCCTTTCCCTCCATCACAAAACCATCAAGTTCCAGGCATGGGCTCCTCTCACAGAGATTTCCAATGAAAACAACATGGAGTGGAGATGCACTTCATTCCAAAGAACTGCTGTCATAAACAAGAAATAAACCTTTGTTGAAAGCCAATGCGGTTCTGAGATTGTTATTGTAAAGAAACTTAGTGCATGCTGGATATGGTTATTCTTTCAACAAGTGAGCCACTGTATGCCAGAGAAGCTTAGTAGGGACGGGCAAGAAAATTAATTGTGAGAACAGAGAGAAAGATTATTCAGAAAGGGACAGATACAGGAGGCAGGAAACCATTTAGACTCTGACAATAGTAGTCCCGATAAGAAGAGCAAGAACTTGAACATGGGCAGGGTTCATAGAAGTTAAAGGTTAGAGGTTTATGCCAGAGTGATTGGGAAAGAAAAAGAAAAATGAAAAAAACAAAAACAAAAACAATCATTAGCCAGAAAAATTTACTTGGTAGAGACAATGAGATGTTGATTCAGAATAAATACTAAGATTTTGAGAGTGGTTATCTTGAAAAATGGTAAGAACATATTTTAGAATGGGTATGATAAGTGCCTTCCAAAGCTTACTGAGCTTAGGATCAAGATGAGGTTGCCAGGGGGAGATGTCAGAGGCAGTTGGCTATGAAGGTCTGAACAATAGGAATCTTAGTGTGGTTTATATATTTGGGCATCATATGCATAAATGTGTAATTTGCATAACATAATCTAGGAATAGTGGTTGGAAATAAAGACAAATTCTAAGAAAAAGAAAGTTGGATTTGGGCAAAGAATGAACCTGATGGGAGGAATGTCAGGCATTTAAAAGGAAAATGCTGCGGTGGCTGGCTGGTAAGGAGATGTGTATGCTTGGATCTTGCAGAGGTAATTCAGAGTGTAAGGAGCCAAATTAATGCCTACTCCTTGGTTAACTGCAAATAAGTGCTTAAGTGCCTTTGTTATTATTCTGATGCAGTTAAGCTTTGGTTTTAAAAATGCAGTACACAGTTAAAAAGTTAGGAATTTATTAACACTCAAAATGAAAGTGTAGGTTTGACATTGTCCTCATTGTAAAAATGGAAACCAGAAAAATAGCAGCAGTCACTTGGAAAAATTATTATTTTTAAAGATTTATTTTATTGTTTGAGAAAAGGTAAGAAAGAGAGAGAGAGAGACAGAGAAGTGGGAAAAGTCTAGAGCAGTCTCCATAGTTGTACATCATTAGGTTTTCATTATTTATTATTTTTATTTTATTTATTTTTTTTAATATGTAGAGACAAAATTTTATTGTAAGTAAATATCAGTTGCTTATTCCCAAATGTGTTCTAAAGTTGTTTTAACATCTGGACTAGATTACAGAAATACACAGTGAAAAATAGAGGCATCTCTATTATATCTGTACTATCTCAAAAATAATTTGTTTTACATTATGTTTCTTTTTTGTTGTTGTTAAATTTATTGGGGTGACATTAATGGAGAGTAAAGGGGGGAATCAAACACATAGTGATGGAAGGTGAGCTGATTCTGGGTGGTGAGCACATAATGCGATGTATAGATGATATAATGTAGAATTGTACACCTGGAAACAAGGTTTTTATTTATTTTTTGACATAGTTTCATTCCACACAGGTGGATGTGGGGCCACATGAGGTAGAACTGAACTGGGGACCTCCCACATGGGAGGCAAGAACCTTCGCCCCCATCCTGGCAGTTACCAGTTGTGCCACAGTTCAGCAAGTAG
This sequence comes from Craseonycteris thonglongyai, assembly GCA_004027555.1. Classification (NCBI taxonomy): domain Eukaryota; kingdom Metazoa; phylum Chordata; class Mammalia; order Chiroptera; family Craseonycteridae; genus Craseonycteris; species Craseonycteris thonglongyai. Next base: position 37,579 of record PVKE010006353.1, on the reverse strand, counting down.
GTTTGCACAGGTCAGGGCCCAGATTCGATCCCCAGACTTCACTGTTACAAGGCAAGCACTCAACCTGCTGAGCTATCCCCTCATCTGGAAAAAATTCTAATCCTTGAAAGTTTATGGTTTTAAACTTATTCTGTCTGCCCTATGCCTACTAGTTAGAAATGAGATTACCGTACTAAATCCTTTGTTTGTTGATTGATTATATTTTTAAATAAAATCTCCTTGATTAGATCATGACCTATAAGTCTTTCTTCTCAGTTTCTATACCTTCAGGAAAACTAATAGCAGATGTTCACAACCAGAACTGAAGGTTTGAATTTCTTCTCCAGGCCCTTTTCCCTCCCTCTCAGGGTTCACAGGCAATACACCCATTATTTTTGAAGCTTTGCCAATGTAGCTTGATGGATAAAATTGGTTGGTGATATGCTACATTCCCTAAGAATAAGTCAGAACACCACCTCTTTCTCTTCCTCTGGCTTTACACTCCAGTATTTCAAGATCCTGGGACAACATGCATGGTCAAGAACTGCTCACCTAATGGTCCACAACCAACCAGCTGGTGGAAGCAGAAATTATAGATAGGGTACTGGAGACAGGGATGCAGGACCTTGCCTCGGGAGAGACAGCATTTAACACTGTGGTGATAAACACGACTCATCTCTGTGAAGATAGGACCTGCTTCTCTTCTGAAAGCAGTAGTAACTGGGTGATTTAATCCAGAATTATATCAATAGCATATTTTTCCATGTATAAGACAATACTTTTGCCTAAAATTGTTAGACTAAAAATTGGAGGTTGTCTTGTACACAGGAGTAACCTGTGTATTGATTTCTTAACGTTGGGTGAGAAAAGTAGGAGTCATCTTATATATGGAAAAATACGGCAATTTTCTTTCATTTCTCAGTCTTGTATTTACTGTATGTTAAGGACTTAGGGCCTTTCTCAGATTTGGAGAGTTTAGGGACATAGTCCTCTTTCAGACAGTTGTCAAATTATTAAATAAGGCCTGTGTTTTAGAGATCTTATCATTTACACCAGAGAAGGCTATCTAATCTTTCATTTTCTACTAAGCCACCCTATTGTCATCACTAAAACAACCTCTCTGACTTCACAGTCATTAGAATTGTGGAGTTAAGTTATGGAGCTTCATGTTTCCAGGTCCTCAAGATCTGACCTCACTATCTTTTTCAGGAACCCAGCATCCTCAGGTGCCCATTATAGCACCCCACATTTGCATCAATGCCTGACCATTCCTTTCCATCTCTTTGGAAGGTGTGTACATTCCATCATATACATACCAGATTCCTGGCATTCATGTCAAATTGCTAATTTAATCAGCCAATCCCTGGAATATATTACTGAGAATGGCCATCTTAATGGGCTTTTTTTCTAGGATCTTTCACTTTACTGTGAATGTAGGCCTTCTGGAGACGTAAAGCCTGAATCCAATTAACTGTCATTAACAGAATACGGTAATGTTCAGGAAAGTGGAGGCGAGATTTTTAGAAGCCTTTAGACCTCCTTTTAATTATATCACTTTAATGACCATCAACTTTCTCTCTCTAATCTGTATGTGTGAAGTATAATAACTAAATGCCATTTTGATGTGGGTTGAGCAAAGATAAAGTCATGCCTGTTAATATTGTTGCAATTTAATTAATGATTAGGGGTAGTCAGATGATTTACTTCGAGCACTTTTATAGGTTCAAACTCTTCCATCATAATTCAAGTTATAAAAACTATGTGAAGAAACTGAATAATTTACAAGATTCCAATAAGACAGACCGGGAGACGCATCAGGGTAGGTGTTGGTGAGTAGGATGGAGTCTCTAACCCTATAATGTTCTTCATGATTGTCTCTGCTTCTTTACACTGGCAGCATAGCAGGGATGATAGGGCAAGTGTCTCTGTGAGTGGAAGTGATGTGCTGCTTTTTTGCTTTGAATGAAACTAGGGGAAATGAAGGTGTAGAGATGAGAAAGAGTAAAATGAAGGGACTATTATGATTCAGACATCAGAAGGTGTGCCCTTCCTGACAGCATTCAACAACTGCTCTGGGACTGGGAAATAGATGGAGCCGGGGACTAGGGAATAGGCTGAGATGAGCCCATCCAACAGGGCCAAGCGCAGGAGCTGAACAGCAGTCTTGGGTGACTCCTGGTGTCTGGCTGCTCTACTGCAGGAAGAGATGTGCTCTGAGACCACGTGAAGTTTCCCCCAAGCACGCATCCTTGTAATACTCAGACCCTAAGTATCTTTGCACACCTAGTGGGCTAGACGAGTCTCCATTTTGGAGGCCAGAAATGACAGGGGAAGTGTATACTTCTGTTACCTACAGATAAAAGAATGGGATTGAACAGGTAAACTTACCCAAGTTCTCTCAAAAAGAAAAGTTAATATTTAAGCAATGTATTTTTTTTTTTTTTTTTTTACTTCATAGCATGGGCTATTCACATGCACTCTGTTTTGTTAAAATTGCACAAAATTCCAATGCTGCAAATATTCATGCAGAGCTAGGAGTTCTTCTTATGTATCTTCATATATACTTGAGTCCCTCTTGAGATGGATCAGTTAGGATATGGCACCAAAGGGGCTGCATGCAAGTGTTAGGTCCTTGGGCTAGCTGGAAAATGAGGCATTTTTCGGTGACACAAACAACATTCAAGTTGAGAGAACTTGTGGTCTAGGACTAAAGCAGAGCTGCCTGAGAAAAGCTGGAGTCATCAGAAGAGAAATTTCTCAGACACCCACCACCCCTATTAACCACAATGAACAACAGCACATGTACCGTCCTAGTGTGCCCTCCCACCTGCTTGCATAGACCAACTTCTCTGCCCTCAATTGCAAGCCATCTCTCTACCTTTTCACTAGATCCCACCCACTATCTACCAAGGGACAGAACTCAAGCAATTCTCCTCTCTCTCTGATGAAGCTTTTACTCTCTGTTGATTTCTAGCAGCAACCATACATTCTATGACTGCCTTCATATTTTAAAATATCTTCCTTTAATTTTCTTTTTAGCTACTGCCCATTTGGAGCAAAAATGTAAAATCACTTTCTTTCTGTTTTCTTTTCAACCCACTTCACTTTGGCTTTGTCTCTGGCCACACTACTAAAACTGCTCTTGCCAAGGTCATCATGACTAATGGTACAAAAGCCAATGGTTTGTGAACAGTTCTCATCTTACTTAATTTATCAGCAGCAGTAGATGCAGTTGATCACGTTCTTCTCTCCAACTTTCTTCACTTGGCCTCTAAGGCACCACACCCTCTTGGTGTTTTTGCTGACATGCTAGACTCTCCTTTTCAACTTCATATATCCAAAACCAACTTTTTATCTTCCTCCCCGAAGCTGTTCTACCTGGCAGCTCTGTCCTGCAGGCTGCTCAGACTAAAACCTTTAATAGCTTTCAGCTCCTTTCTTTTGTTCATATCTCACATCCAAACATTCAGGACATCTTGTTTGTTCTAACTTCTTACCATCGACACCACCACTACGCTGGTGGGAGCTGAATCATTGCTTATTTGGATTTCTATGAGTACACTGGCCTTCTAGCTGCTATCTCAACTCCCAACTTTCTCCCCTAGGATCTGTTATTCTTCATATAGTATCTAAAGCAATCTTTTAGAAATGCAACACATATCATGTTGCTCCTCTGTTCAAATCCCTCCAAAAGATTCACACCTTAATTAGACTAAAAGCTGAAGTCCTTACCTGGCACCATTACCTCTCAGAGCTCATTTCCTGCTGTCCCTCCTTCCCTTACTGCCTTCCTGACACACAGCCCTTACAGCTTTTGCACTGGAACCCTTTTCTTCCATCTAGCCATGTGACTAACTCCTTTAAGATTTACTCAAATGTCATCTTCTCAATGGGGCCAGCCACAACAAAAACAACCTAAAATTACCGCTGTTTCCCTTTTATTCTAAGCATTCTTGAATCCCTTTACACAGTTCTATTCATTTCTATTTTTTTCATCGTATTTATCAACTTTCAACATGCCATATAATTTACTTTTTTATAGTATTGATTATTTATTGCCTGTCACTTGCCCCACAGCGATATAGATTTTTGTCTATTTTGTTCACTGATTTTTAAAATGTGTAGGAAAGTTGCCTGGTATATAGTAGGTGATCAAACTATGTTGAATGAATGAATGATTTCCTTTATTTGGAGAAGAGCTATTATAAGGGCATAAACTGGGAAAATTAAGAAATGGAGAAAGAAAAATAATCCAAAATGAGGACTATGAATAAACCTAAGATGGCAGGGCCTTGTTTTATGTTGTAGAAGTGGGTTTGACAAATATTAACTTATGAGGAACACTGAAAACCTAGTATCTTCACTATTCTGTGTAAAATCTGATCTTCAGAGTCTTTGTACCTTGATTGTCCCCTTTTTCAGATAATTTAGTTTGTTGGGATCCCTTTAGTAAATTTGGTGCTCAAAATTAGACAAAATATCTCCAAACACTCGAGACCAGCATTTCATTCATATCATTGGTCATCATCTCTCTTTCTCTGAACCTACATGTTCAACAATATAGTCAAAGTGGGTGTTAACTTCCTAGGGTTTAAGGACACATGACTCAGATGGAGCCAGCCCTCAGCCAAAACCACAAGTTACTTTGTTTATTTTTTCACACAAACTACATTTCAACAAAATGTACTCATTTTTATTATTTTAATCAATGTGTATACCTTCTTATATATTTTTTCTGTCCACTTTATCTTTTCAGTTTAGATCCATTATTCTGACTTGCTAAGATCTCAATCAAGCACTTTAGTAAACTCTCATAACTTCTCATTCTCTGGAAAATTAACAGTAAAAAAAAAAAAAAAGATTGCTAAGGTATTGATAAAATGCTGTCCTGGACCGGCTCCACAACAAAATCTGTGTTAAACTATTACAAACTTTTATTTTCATAATAGCAGGATGTATTTGGTATTTAGTATATATAGGTTTAAACCAGCTATTTCTTAATCTTGCCCACAAAATTGCTACTGAGTAGTTTTTCAAATGCTTTGCTGAAATCCAAATGTACTGTGCATACAGAGCACATTCTGCTGATTTTCTAGTGTAACATTTTAATCTAAAGAAAAAGAGGCCCAATTGGCATAGATAGGCCTGTGTTGGCTCGCGTGAGCCCTTTATATAAGCTTACAAACCAGTTCTTATTAATTCTGCCTGAGGTCAGGCTTATTATCTCCAATTTGAAGATTTGATCTTTTCCATCATATTGACACATTATTGCTGTTCATTTTATGACATATTTGGAAGGAGCCATTCATATACTTCTTCTGGATGAGTGGTCCTCATCACTGAAAAACATGAAATTTTTTAATATGTTATTTTACACAAATGCACATATGAAATGTTATCATGTAGATTTTAGTGTTAAATTTCTTCCCCTATTTTACTTGGTCCTTTTCTCTCCTTATTTCTCTGCTTCCACTCACACTGTTCATTTACTCCTACCCCAGATACACATATTAACATCTACTATACATAGTATGCATTTCTACATATTTTACACATTCTTATACCGATAATCATAGACGACTTTCTTTATGAACGCTCAAGTAGTCCATTTCAAAGCAAATCAGTATAATCATCTTTCCCTGAGAGATGGTATCACCCATAAAACTGACCTTGAAGCATCTATTTCACACTCTGAGGCCCCAACCTAAAAGTAGTAGAATAATTCATTTTTGTCTTTCATTTAAGAGTCACTGAGCTCCTCCTATGTATTATATTAGGCACTGTGCTAGGTTGAATAGTAATTCCAAGTCTTGTCAAGGTATTGTGTTTACTTCACTTCTCTATTCTTTCGTTTGCTTCTGAGGGAAAATAAAAATCTCTCTTGCTTAGAAGGCTTTTGTTATGGACTGAATATCTGCATTCTCCCAAAATTCATATGTTGAAGCCCTCAGCCCCAGTGTGGCTCTTTTTGGAGAGCGGGCCTCTAAGGAAGTAAAGTTCAATGCGATCATATGGGTTAGGGCCCTGATCTGATAGGATTAGTGTCCTTATGAGAAAAGACACTGGAGGGCTCTCACCAGAGGGACATAGAGCCTGCTGGCTGAGAGCCACAGAAGACCACAGATTTATACCACAGATATGTGTGTGTGTGTGTGTGTGTGTGTAAGGGTGTGGGGTGATGAACAAGAGCTTATTGTGCAGAATACAGGGAAAATGTCATGATTTAAGAACACCAATATAATTTGTAAATATTCATGACCTGAATATTTTTTCTTGTATGGCCCTTGTGTGAATCTTCTTTCAAGATTCAAATATGCAGATTCCTGCTATAACATACATCAGGATTAAATACTAATGCAAATATTATGGCTTAATTGTGTTTCCCTTCCCAAACCCCCCATCACCTCAGAATGTGACTATCTGTAGAGGCAGGGCCTTTAAAAGGGTGATTAAGTCGAAATTGGGTCATTAGAGTAGTCTCTAATCTGATAGACTGGTGTTGTTATCAGAAGAGGAGGTTTAGATCTTAAAAGAGACACCAGGGATGTGTACACAGAGAAAAGGCCCAGTGAGGACACAGGACAATGGTGGCCATCTACAAGTCAAAGAGAGAGGCTTCAGGAGAAATCAAGCCTGCCAACACCTTGACCTTGGACTTCTAGTCTCCACAGTGTGAGAAAATAAATTTCTGTGGTACAGGGTTATGGCAGCCCTGTAAGACCAACACAGATGGGGTGTAAGCACTACACGTATTTGTTTTGTTTTTCTAACCCCCTCTCCCCACTTCTCCTAATATTCCTGCAGGTACTACAATTACCTTCTGGTCCCTTTGCTATTTAGGAAAATCCTTCTGCTCTGCTTCAGTTATCCTGAGTACAGTATCATTTCCATGAATCGTAAGCACTGGAAAATTCACAAGAGGAACATGGTTTTTCTGTGCTAAACAAAAAGTTGGTCATTGTGGGGTTAACTAGCCATTTTGAAAAACATGTCGAGTGCAACGTTATGTCTGCTAAAAATCTGTTCTTCCAAACAATGCATAACCTTGCCTAGAACACACTCTGAGAGCATTTTTTATTTACGGTAAAGTTTATTGTTCTATTTACTTGAATTTTCCTTCCAAGTACTGCATGCAACATTCTCTATATAACTTTTTATAAGGACAAAATAGTGGTGTACCCATCCAGATGGTGGGAGGTTGGTAAAAACAGATCCTAGAATGAGCCTTTGCTCTTAAACACATGCTGTCTTCAAGGCCAAGGTGACTCAGTGTAGCATGCAGACAAATGAAGAGGGGTCCAAGATCAGGCCATGTGGCATTCAAAAAAGGAGAATAAATTGATAAATAAAAAGATAGAGACGGGAAATAGCTGGACTGACTCAGAACTTATTTTTTGGAGCCAAATCTCCTTGAGATTCCTGAGCTGAATTCCCACACTTAGTATATTTTATTGAGCCAGTTTCTAATCTGTTCCCTACTTTACCACGGAAGCTTTTGCCCCATAGCTGGGGCTCATTTGGTTTGGATTTTCATCTACAAGTTGCTGTCAGCAAGGATCTCTAGGAGCTAATTGTTGAGAGTGACCTAAAAAGGAAACCCCAGAAGAGAACCAGAAAAACTGAATTTTCATCCTTTCTCCCCCGACTCAACAATTTGTGTTACACTTTGCCAAGGAACAGTGAGCTATGAAGCTTGAAAAATTAAAAACCACCTTAGATGAGACATCCTCAACTGACAATGTGTTTTTCAGTCTGGTGGTTGAGGAGTCTGAGGCAGCTAGTATTTTCAAATCAAAGTCCCATTTGCACACACTTTAAAGGTGTGCTCCAGGCAGAACTGCTCAAAGTAACCTCCACACCAGGACATGCAGATTTCCAGTTGCTGGGGCCTGAGCTCAGCTCCCACATCTGAGGAGAATCATAATTGCCGTCCCTGTAATCTTTGCAGCCTATCAAATGGAGGCCACTTCACAGCGGGAACATAGGTTCACAATAATAAGAGCAAAATGTATAATGATTTGATTTCCCTTAAAAAACAAAAAAGCAAAAAAACGCTTTTCAATGATATTGGAGCTTAGCACAAGTACAAGGATTTAAATTGGAATAAAGGAGTTCAGAAACAATCCAGATGATGGAAAAGCAATTCTGACATCTCAGAAGCTGTAGTATAACAGGTAAAATAGGTATGAGTGCCAGCTCACAAACTAAGGTATGCAAATGTATCCTTTTCCATTTTATATAACAACCATTTTTTACCTCCAGATCCCATTTCACGATGGTGATATAACTTGATTTTGGTTTGCTCAGGGTCTTCAGTGTCTGAATGGTTAAGATCATCTGTATAAATTTCTCAAATAGGAAGTGTTGAGGGGCTCATTATTTCGCTGGAACTCAGTCATTTACCTGTATGCCTCACCATCTTGCCCCTGTGACTATGTCTAACCTCACTAGCTCCAGAAGTTCTGGTTACTATTCTCATGTAGAGTCTGGGGCTCAGGAATCATTAGCGACTTGACATGGGAAGCATATCATGGGTCTGGATCAGCTATTCAGTCAGTACTTTCCCAGGGTCTGGCCACTTCCTTGAGAACCTACAAGGAGAGTGTTGGTTCTCTGTTTTTGCAGTTTTTATATCCCTCTTGCGTTTGGCCATATTTCAGGGATAGAGCAAGTGCCCCCTCTAGATGCCCAATGCTGATGGCTTCAACATTTTGTTATCAACTCTCTTTCTCTGCCCCTTAGGGAAATACTTTCTGTGGTTGAAGTTGACACAAGGGCATAGTGAACTCTACCTTCCTCGATCTGTCTGAATTGGGAAGACCAATACTCCTCAAATCTCTTTTGCTCTTAAACATCTGTCTATGACAAGAGTCCTTTCTGCCCCCAAAGGCTTTGTCTTTGGAAACAATATCTAGGAAATAGAGTTCTTGTTCTTTGTGTTTTTTTTTGGTTATTATATATCCTTCCCCTAAGGCAAGTGGTGCAGGCTGTGTACGGATTGAGGTGAGGGTAAAAGAGATCTGAAGCAGAAAAGGGACAATGAGAAAAATTTTCAGGAAAAGTAGTACTGATTAACATTTCAAAAATATTATCACACCTTAGTAGTTTCCTGTTGTAATCTCAGGGCTAACAGGAGACCACCTTGGGATAATGCCTAGCAGCCGTATGTCACCTTCCACTTGTAATTCAGAGACTTTCCTTATCTATTGTCATGCCCATATCTCTGTACATATCTGCCCCACTCCTATGCTTTATTGATCTTAAACAAATCTTTGACTGGATTACCAGTACTCCAAAAACCTCATGCTCTCAAATGCCTTCTTTTCATGTGCATGGATTCACATTCCTGAAGTCCTTTCTAGCCAATCCCCAAGAGACTAGAGTATGTCTTCCCTGTTATTCAGTGGTACTCTGTAGTTCTTCTTATATAGCACATGTCATAACTTTGCTTATTTAATTGTACTCTTAATTACTAAATATTTTTCTTGCCCACTGTGAAGATAGAAATTATTCTTTCTTATTCACTCCTGTGCCCATAGCATTTGAAATATAGCAAGTATGTAGTAAATATTTATTGGATCATGGATTAATGAATGATAAATCAACTAGATGTTGAGGGGGTTGGGGAACAGAGGCCCAAATTTGAGTTCCTACTACTCCAGGTACTTCTACTGATAACTTATTTGTATCCTCACCTCAGTCCTCTGAAAAATAGCTTCATTATCTCTACTTAGTAGTAAGGACTCTAAGGGTCCAGAATTGAAGGAGATTCTTCCCAAGGTTATTTAGTTAATAAAGGTCAAATGTTTCATCAACTCCCCACTTAACATGTGTTCTTAATATCTGGCTTGGCTTTGGAAATAAGTTCATAGCTTCTATGAATAACTTATATCTCACCAAGTGTATATTTGCTTTTTTGAATAGAATGAGGCTCTAGTCAGGTGAGTACTCTGTATAAAGAATTTTAGGCAGGTTATGGTGCCAGAATGGGTGTCCTTATCTAGGTTATTTAATCCTAGAGATGTAACTGTTCTGCCCACATTTTTCCTTTCTCCTAAATACTAGACCTGTTCTATTTTAGGGTTTTATTTTTAGAATATGAGTCTGGTATCAGAAATAGAGCATCTGTCCTTTGAAAACATTAAAAACAAAGCAGAATTAAATTTTAAAAGGAAAATATTTCTATTATGGTGGCTTATATTGTCAATTGTAAAATACATGTGACAACATAAATAGTATGAGAAAAATATGATAGATTTAATGACTTAAAAAAATGCCTCAGGGGCATGATAGGAATGGCTGAAGGAGATTAATGCAGTGAGGACTGGAAGGATTCTTAGGGAAGAGGAGATTTGGGCTGGGCCTTGAATGAAGCATGAAATGTCTCCAGGCAGATACGAGGTGATTGTAGGGGTAATGGGCCTTCCATAAAAACCTAGTGGTTTATTCTGGCTCTATATCTTCAATTTAGAGGACTTCCAAGAAGCACAGGTGGCCTTGGGGTCAGTTTTCAAGTTGTAATATAATACATAGGGTTTAAGTTTCTTTGAGGTTTGAGTGTAAGGCCAGCTTAGGTGTACCCCAAACAGAGCCAAACTCTAGATTAGTTTCAGAGCTCTCTTGATCTCCTGGAAGCGCTCCTGACCACAAGAGCTCTCTTGGGTCAGAGCAGATGTGATCAGGAAGCCCTCCCCAACAAACCTCCCACCCATTCCAGATGGAGTTAATAATTGCCCTCGTCCTAGCAACCTTTGCAACTCTTGTTTGTCTCCCTTGTTGCAGGCATCACAGTGCTCACTTTGTTTACTGGGTCTTTTCTCCATGCTCTGGATCCCTTGAGAGCAAGGCTCTATTTTATTCTCTGTCCACACATGTCTCCAGCATCTAGTACTTTCCTAGCACCTAGTCTAGGAGGGACTCAATTAAGTGAGTAGAAAGAAAGGCAGCCCCAACTCCTGGCTAGTCTTTATGGAGACAATGCATTTTTATATAGGTTTTTATTAATCTCATCTAGCTCTATGACTTAGATATTATATTACTAATTGATAGATGAAGAATGGAGGCTGAGTGATTAAATGACCAAAGTTACATCTTAATAAGTGCATACTTCTGGACTTGAATTTTCTTTCTTCTTCTTCTTTTTTTTTTTTTTTGCTAGCAAATCTTATGCCCTGCCTTGTAAAGTTAGTTTTAGACCTATGCTTAGAAAGAGAAGCAAATTCTAAAGAAGAGTTTATGGGATCCACAGAACTTTTCAATTACATTAATCTCACCCACCATTTGCATGAATTCAGATATGCCCTTCTTGTACATTTCATTGGGATCAAAGCATGACCTTTAGCAGATCCCTTGTAAATTTTATGTTTTCTGGTAGTGACTATTTGATGATAGAACTGACATGATGTAGATCAATTATTATTTTTAATAATAATGAAACCTTTATTAGTCCTTTTTTAAAGATTTATTTTTATTGTTTTTGACAGAGAGAGAGAGAGAGAGAGAGAGAGAGAGAGAGATACAGAGACAGAGAAAGAGACAGAGAGAAGGAGGAGGGCCCAGAACAGTCTCCACAGTTGCACATCATTGGTTTTTCCACATGGTTTCGTTCCATAGGTGGGCACGGGGCTGCACAGGGCAGGAACTGGGCCGGGGTCTCACCCCGGTGAGAACTGAACTGGGAGCACTCCCCAGTTCAGCATATGGGGCCACACAGGCTGGGGCCAGGATTTGATCCTAGGTCCCCGGGGCTGCAAAGTGAGTGCTTAACCCACTGAGCCATCCTGGCTTCCCCATAGTCCTTTTTTAATTGCTTTATATATTTTATTTTAATTAGTCCTCACAACAACCTAATGAGACAGATACTATTATTGTCCTCATTTGATAGATCAGCAAACGGAGGAAACTGTAGATTAAATAAATTTACAAATATGACACAAGAAGTAGCAGAGCCAGTATCACAGTCAATAGCCATCCAGTGTGATTGAATATTTATTAAAAGGCCTGCTCTACGCTGTGTACTGCCATGTGCTGAGAGATAGTAATGCACTAAAAAGGGGGGTTTTGTCTTCATGAAGCTTTTATTCTGGAAGTGGATGACAGGCTACAAGCAAATAAATAAATATTATAAATCAGACAACGATAAAAACAATGAGGCAAACAAATCAGGTAACATAATAAAGTCTGACGATGTTAATAGAAAACTGTGGCTACCTCAGATAGTATGACAGCATAGGAAGTGACAGTTGAAATGAGACTTGACCTATCAAAAGTTCTTGGGGAAGGGAATGTGGAAAATCTAGTTCCTTGTGATTAGAGCTTGGGAAAAGCATTGAGTAAGGGTAAGAGAAGGGGGCAAGACCATGTTTTATATGTAATGGTGAGAATTTAAATTTGTTCTGAGCACAGTAGAAAGAGTTTTCTGCATGAAAGTTGAGTGATTTGGTTTATGTTTTATAAATATCACTCTGTTTTAATAAAGATGATCTGTACTTGGTGTAGATGTGGAAGTAAGGAGAGCAGTTGAGAGACCAGAACACTGTGCTGTCCAGAGTGATGGTCACTGGAACTAGGATGGTGGTGGCACTTACAGAGAGAAGGGAGTAGGTGGAAAATAATTTGAAGGTCTGCCTACAACTCTTATTAATGAATTGGATGTGGACAATGAGAAAGTAAGAAAAGTTAGATGATGCCCACGCTTCATACTTTAGAACTGTTTAAATGTCTGTGTCATTTGATTGAGCTGGGGAAGGACTGAGAGAGGAGCCAATTGAGAAATGCATGGAATTCAAGAATTTTTGTTTGAAATGTGATTTTGAGTTTCTTGTAAATATCCATCAGGAGTACTAAGGAGGTAATTGTATATGGACTCAGGATCTCAGGGGTTGTTTATGTTAAACAGAGTCTTCTAGCCAGTGAGATTCAGTAATATCACAGTGCTTGGTACATTTGTGGTTTCAACATTTCTGCTCCAAAGCAGAAGTTTGCCTTGTCATTGAAAGTTTTTATTCTTATCAAAGCAAGTAGACTGTAATTCCCATCACCACCTCAGGGCGGCAATAAGTTAACCAGGAAGAACACAAGAAGTGAGCTGTGTGTAGCTGGAGATAAAAATTACAGATGTGTGGAGATAAAAATTACAGATGTGTGTGCATGCCGTAAACAAACCAACTCACACCATTCCTGGGCCAAGTAGGTAACATCAAGGATTGTAAATTATACAGAAAGTTAACAGCTTCTTAATAATAAAATTATTGAAGGTATTTCTATTAAAATCTGAACTTTGAAGAAATACAGAGATCATACCTATAATATGAATACAAGAATACACCCTATTCCACAGCAGTGTTGTAGAACAGAAATAGATAATGTTTGTACAATAAACGATGTGACAATGCAGGTGAAAACAAATTCAGACCAAATAAGAACTGATTCCATTCTATCAGCCATATCTGACAAAGGATTTTCATCAACTTGTAGTAATAAGCAACTAAATTTACACCAGAATCCTGCACTGTACATCCTTTATAATTTTTGAATACAGTTATGCCTACATTAACTGTCTAATATATGTCTAATTCTATTTTCGGTTTAATCTTTTTTTTAAGATTTATTTTATTGTTTTTGACAGAGAGAGATAGAGACAAGAGAGATGGCCCAGATCAGTCTCCATAGTTGCACATCATCAGTCTTCAATATTGTTTCCTTCCATACAGGTGGGGTGGGGAGTGGGGGACAGGGGGAGGGGCTCCTGCATGGGAGGCAAACCCCACAAACTGGGGGCCGAACTGGGAGCTACCCACAAGAGAAGCTCACCTCAGTGAGAACCAAACTGGGGCCACACCCCAGTTCAGCATATGGGTCCACACAGGCTGGCATCTCTGGTTTAATCTTTTTAGACTAATTTATTTTGATTTTTTTATTCATAGAGTCCAAGATAAAGAGAACCTCCTGATTTTATTAGCCCCGCTGTTGGCTATTATCACTGAAAACTTTGGTGTTTCCAGAGTGGGCAAAACCAGTTGTTGAAATCTCTCACATGTGCTCTCTTAGCCAGGTTAATCCATTCGTGTATATGCTACAAGTTTCAACTATCACCTTAAAGCATGAACACAGATAAGTTGGCTCAATTTCCTTCCTGAAAGCTAGCAGAGAACAGTACTAAGCAAGTGGGACCTACTGGTAGCTTCAGTAGAATTTGCACTGGGCAGAGGGGATATACAAAGGTACAAGCAATTAGCACTTCTAAAGATAAATGGGCTCAGGTGGATGTCTTAGCTGCTGGGAGAGGACATCTCTACCTCTAGTACTTGACTCAAGTCAATCTATCCTCTGTAATTAGAGAGCCCAACTATTCCTTTAGACCTTGCCCAAGGAACTAAAATGCTCAGGAAGTCAAGCAGAATTACTCATCCTTGTCAGTTAATGTTTACAGCTCACTCATTGTATGCTGGCTATTTTACTGACTAGGCGACTCACTACGAACCATGCTCCCTGAGACTCTGAGGATTAATGGAGCAAGACAGAGGATCTGGCAGCTTAGGCACCCAGTGGCCTAGATAGTCTTTTTCCAAGGCATCGAGAACTGCAGGGACAAGGACTAGGACAGAGCTCAGCTTCCATAGAATTCTACTTGGTTCCTATAATTTAATTTTATACTACTAATAGTGCTCTGCTTTTATAGAGTGTTTATTTGCCTATGTATATGTCCATGAACACACAGAGAGAAAATGTATACAAAGTCCGTTAGACAAAAAACACACTGGAACCCATGTCAGGCCTTATAGAATGCATTTATGAAGGTGTGTGTGTGTGTGTGTGTGTATGGCATGTTTGGGTATTCATGAGAAATTCTCCCTTAAATTACACAAAGAGATGTCCAACACTGATAACATGTAAAAGCTAAAGGAACCTTGGAAGTCATTCAGTCAGATGTTTCTCAAAAGGTTTTAAACCATAGAACATTTTCTTTAACTGACAGTTTATGCAGAAGCTCAATATATAGACAAAAGCTTTCCTTTATAAGAAGGGTGAGAGTTCTGCCCACCTTAACCTCCCCTGGGCACTTCCACAGAACTGGAAAGACTCAGCAGGATCATTGTACAAATCTTGCTGCCTGGCTTATATATGGTCCAGAGGTGCCCCAGGTTGATTGGCCAAAGGTCATGTTGTAAATAATTTAAGTAATTACAGTTTGAACTTGGTTCTGTTGACTCTGGGTCTAGTGCATCACACTAGAATCAGTTTTTCCTACTCAAAAAGTATGTGGAATCAGTGAAAAAAGGACTGCATGGCTATTATTACTGCTTTCAAAAAGGAGTTGGATGCTTTTATAACTTGGCCTTTTCTATCTGGTCTTTGGGGAAATTCCAGCTTTCTTAGCTAGAGACACAAGTTCTTCCAGTCTCTTCCCGAATTGTTTCTGCAGCCCTGTTGGGAACTCCACAATTCACCCATGTGAGTGCCAGCTCCTCAGCGCCCCACGCTGACCTCCTCCCTCCCCCTGGATCTCTCACATGTCTGGGCTGGTGCTGACTTGTCTGCTTGTGCCTTTCTTCTACATGCCTTCCACTGATACATAATCTCTCACATCTCAGATCTTCCCCCAGGCTTGTCAGAGGCCCTTCTCTGCTCTCAGGATCCTTCCACCATTTTCCCAAATTTCCATTTATTAGCGATTGCCTATTGTTAGTGTTGCTGAGTGTGCATCTCTCCCCTTTCTTATGAGTTGTGAACTGCTAAGAGAGAGCTGGAAACATGTCATATTTACAGTGTCAGGCAAAATGCCTGCCCACACCAGAGGCCCTCAAACTATAACAGTAGAATTGCACAAAAGATACAGAAATAGCCTCACTGCCTAATTTTGATTACATGTGACAATGGTATTGTAGGATGAATAATAAAGATAACCCCAATCATGAAAGTGTTATAAAAAAAATAATGAGGCTTTGGAATTTTTTATTTACAGGTAAGTGTAGAAATATTCAATATTCAAAGACTTGAACACTATAAAAAATAAGTTATCTGAAATTTTGAATATGTAGAACTTGAGTTGTTCAGTCTGATCTGCAATTCTTTAATAAAATCCCTCCAGTTTTTGGTTTTTTAAAATTGTTTTTGGAGTATTGCATCTCACTTTATATATAATTTCATGATTAAAATATTCTTTTTTATTTAAAAAAATTCTTAAGATGTACTGTTTTTCTGAGTTAATTTACCTTGAAATTATGAAGTTAATGAGTTATGTGCATAAATATATAATTATGTATTCTATTATCTGTCACCTCTCTATCATCTCTCTCTCCCTATTCTATCTATCTATCTATCTATCTATCTATCTATCCATCTATCGATCTACCTATCTGTCATCTATCATCATCTATCTATCTCTATAAGATAGATAGGAACAGGTTTTAAAATTCTGTCTTTTTGGTTCCTTTTTGGTTATAGACTTTAGTAGAGGAATAGTCACTAATGTTGTTGGGCCTTCTGGAATAATCTTTTAAACTATTCTTATTTGCAACAGAAGTCCATATGATATTATAATTAAGAGCATGAGTTTTGGAGGTAGTCTACCCAGGTTTGAATCAATTCTATTATTTTTCAATCATGTGAACAAGAGCCAGTTAGTTCAACTCTATGTTTTTGTTTCATTGATTATAAGATGAAGTAATAATAGTATTTACCTCCTAGGGGTACTGTAAAGACTAGATGAGGCAATATTTAAAGTGCTTAGAGCAGGTACAAATTCTATGTTACTGTTATATTAAGTACTAGTTATTATTATTCTAGAACCCTCTTTGCATCTCTCCCCTCCCACAACCCTCCCCCTGACACACTGGACATGTTCTTTGGTATCTTCTTGAGCATTAGTTATATGGCTGAGACGAACATCAGTAAAAACAAAGGTATACAGCTGAAAGAAGTATTTCTGCAGGGTGCATGTTAATGCCAATGAGAAAGTTTTTGTACCAAGGGGTATTATTAAGTAGTTAATGGTCTTGATTATAACTGAGTCAAATATATGGAGAAGTGATTAGCAATGCAGTCGCTGCATTAAAGAAATTTTCATGTAATATAGTATGGCTTTACCATAGATAACTTTAGTGTGCTCTTAAAGTATGAGCAGAGGGGCACATCTCAAAGAGCCGTTCTAGACTGAGAAGTTTGTTGGTTAAAGAAATGCAAATATAAGCAATTAACGGGTGAAAGATGGGGAGAAGTGTTTGCTGATTCAGTCAAGATTGAGTTCCCTTTGATTGATAAGAGTTTTGCTCTCTGGGAAACAAGTCCTCTTGCAGGCTCTGAGATGGTGTTAATGATCCCTGTGCTTGCCATCAGTCTGCATAATACGACAAACCTTCATGGGTTTTTCTCCCTGTCTTTTTAAACTGCAGGATTTTTTTCTTACCCTCTTTACATTTCTAAAACGTACGTGTTTAGTAGTGAAAGACTCTAAATTGTGCTCACTGTGCTTAATTGGACACATAGTTTTTTCACTTTGGGGTTTAAAATAGATTTTCAGATTTAGGAGTCTGTCAGGTAAAGTTGCCTTGTGCCTTCCCAATTGGACTATCTATAGCCTCCTTTGTCCAGATAATTCATCAACCATTGAAAGTTTCCAGTTATATTTTCCATACTTTTCATAGATGCAAATCTCAAGCCATATATTTGCCTTTATTTTTAATATTATTATCTACAGAAACAAAATTATAGATCCTTCATTCTCAGGAACTGTAGCAGGCAAGAAAAGGGTAAGAGAAAATGGGATTTATAGGTAAATATAGTTATTATTTTTTGAGTGATAAAAGTTGTGGCATGACTCAGGTGTATGGCAAGTAGTGGTATGGAAAAGTATGCATGAATGCCAACTTCCTAAATAATAACCAAAGAATTAACATATCTTTGTCTACGTAATGTCAGGTAGCCAGATGCATGAAAATATCTGCATCATGGACTGAGTGTTCTAGATTTCATCTGACATGTGTTGTCATTTAGAGGTAGACCTGACTTTAAATGATTAAATTAGTTCTTGGGGGTCTCTAGTGCTATCTTCTTTGTGTATAACCCAAGAGGTTATTAAAGGGTTAGAGGCTGACCTAACAGCATTATGCACAAAGTGGTCTTATTTTTCCACTTATCCTGGTATGATATCACTTTGAAGAATGGATCTTAAGGATCTACTAAGTTAATTTACCTCAAAAAATAAACAACTGCTCCCAGAGAATAATTTGATAACAATGGCTCTAGAAATAATATAGGAAGATCTAGGGAAGTTTGATTTTCAGAAAACATCAAGGAAAATCTTTTGGTGTTTTTATAGCCTAGGATTACTATTAAGAATGACCATGTGAATACTCCTTAATCAAACCAAACTTCAATGCCTTCCTAAGTAACACAGGCAGAACTCTACCAATTTTGGAGTTATGAGGTTACATAAAAAAATATGTGTTAAAATGCCTAGTCTAGGACTGGACACATAATAAGTGTTCAATAAGTGATAGCTGTAAGATGGTATTAAATACTAAGTCTTATTTTTAAAGATTTGTGATTCTGTCATGTGACTGCACTCAATCACACAGTAGCTGTGGCATGAGTATTTGATGCTTTTCTCTCCCATTACTGAGTATTTTTAATAACTGGGACTTGAGAGTGCTCCATTCTGCAGAGTCTTCAGTTGCAAATGCTTGACTAAAGGGTTCTTTTTTTGAAGGAGCTCAAGTTAATATTTGATAGCCCTTCTGTTAGTCTCTGATGCCCAGAAGAATTTCTCTCCCTGCTCTTAAAAGAGATGTGAGAAGTGGATGCTATGTTTTATCGGGTTGGGAAATGATTTTTGAAGGTAATGCTTAGGACTGTGTAATTTGATTTTCAATTTGCAAAGGACTTTGAAGAATTTAAAGTGCCAAGTAATCTTATTAGATTTTTTCTATGTAGGTTAATCATTGGGTGGTGGTGGTGGTGGGAAAGTAAATAACATGTATAAATAACATGTACATAAACATGTTACTTGTGCCGGCATGAACTCTGGACCATGTTCTGCCATGTTGCAGTGGATGCTCAGAACAGTGGTAGGTATACTGCTAGGAAACAGACATGAATGAAATGAGCCAGGATGGTATGAACCGTGAACTTCTGAACATTGATCCCAAGAACCCCCAGCTGAGGGTTACAACTTGAATTACGAGTTCTCTTTTCTGTTCTGAGACAGTGCAGAAAAACAGGACTCTTGTCACCCTGGAGACACATTCCCATCATACCTGCACCACGAGGCGCAGAAGAATATGATCTCGTAGCTAAGCTAAGCCCCAATCTCAAGGAAAAAACTGCACTAGCCATTTTAACAGAGAGAAATTAATGTGTAAAAAAAGTCAATTTGGTGTGAATGAACTGAAATGTCAAAAGTGAACATTAATGTATCAGCCATTGTCCCTGTCAGTGGTGCTGGCTTCATGTGCATGGGACCCTGCATTCCCACAGGGTCCCTCCTTTCGAAAGGCCTTATGCTTGGTTTAAGACCCTGATGTCACCACCCTGAAATTCTTAGTAATTTTAAACAAGGGCATCTATGTTTTCATTTTTTTCTAGACCCTGCAATTATATAGTTGGTCCCTCCTGTAGGAAGTAGCTACCACTTGTAGTAGTAGGGAAACAAAGGGAAGAAGTTGAGATTATTCAACAAGCCATCTTAGAGATGGGGCCTCTGAGGTGGAGATACCCTGTGGTGCTGGTGTCGCTGAGTTCAGAGAAGAGACGCTGTGAGGCTGGCACACAGAATGTGGAGAATGGGTGCTGGTCTGTGAGTACGAGTTGGCTGGTCTTGGCCCATCTTGGAAGGGGTGTGCCAAGATTGGTTCTGCTCTAGAGTCCCTGAGGTGGCACCACGAGGCTGACTTTGAGTGTTCAAACTTTAAAGTTCTACTGAATAGGATTGCCATTACTGGGCTGAAGAAATATTACTCAGTGATGCTAATATAGGCAAACCCAGAGGAGCAGGAAATACAAGGGGATGCAGGAAGCAGACAAGAAGGAGCCAATGCTTTCTCCTCTTCCAGTCGTCCTCCTGGCACAGTTGAACAGGCATCCAGATCGCAATGCATCACTGTGGGCTGCTGAATCCTAGCCTTAGAGCCACAAAGTACAGAAAGCATGAGGGCGAGCTCAGCAATGTTCATGAGCAGGAAGAGCCCAGGAGAGATGTACAGAATGTCTCCAAGCCTGTCCTCTCAGCTGGGTTTGCAGTAGCTCCACAGGTATAGGCAGATCTTCTGATGGTCAAATGAACCCTTAGAAGACTCAGTGAATGTGACCTTTCCTAATAAACCTTACAATACGTATAGCTCTGCTTTGTCCCAAGAACTTTTTGATAATTTGCATAATACATAATTCTGATTCAGATCAGTAATATGTTAGATGCACGTGTGTTTGGAGATGGGAGAAACAGTTCACTGTGCAGAATATTGACTTTTTCTCTGAGCGTTTCCTGGAAGAAAACATTTTATTTTAGGTAGTTATCAGACTTTAGACTTCTCCCTCTGTCTTCACCCAAGTTTGGAGGTGTGTTTGTGCCAGTGCTTGGATAAATTTTGATAAACATAAAGTTTACATCAAGTACAATTTTTTAAAAGATATTTTATTTATAGTAAGAATTATTATTTTATGAAATAATAACACTATATCATTTCATTAATATAATGTTATTATTGCAATGAAATAATTTTGCATATTAAGATTCAAAATTTTTGTGAAGAAATTCTCCCTCCCAATGAGTGGGTATGAACTTTTTGTCTTGCCCCACCTCATTGAGCCACACTATCTATGTCTCCCAACCTGCTCTGCAGCCAAAGCTGTGGCAATGAGGACTTCAGTTAAATTGGTTTGGTAGGTTAGAGCAAAATAGGCTCTGTGATAGCACTTCACAAGAGTGGTATCCTCACTATACATTCCTTCCCTGCACCTTTTATTTTTTTAACCATGTCTTGTTTGATGAAGACTGGGTACTGTATTTCTCAACAATATTGCCCAACATAAGTATGTTAAAGAAAAAAGTATTTTACCAGGATGATGATGTCAGGTAATTGTATGAATTGAAACATAAGGCTATTCTCCAACTCTAGGGTTGTCTTCCTAGCAATATGTTTCAAGATCAAATAGGTCTATGATCAGCAAAGGGCCAGAGTCATGGAAACTATGTAGGAGAGAGAGAGAAATCCTGGGACAGAACTACTTTGTTAGAGTTGTTAGTATATGAAGGACAAGTATAGTAATAGTTTGTAGACTTGTCATCCATTGTCCACCTCGATCTTCCTCAACGAAGCATGGAAGGCACCCTAGAATAGAATGTCAAACCTCTGGTTTGTGCAATCCAGCCAGACCCAGCTGATATGCTCAGCTTAGAGCTGTCATTAGGGGACACGCAGGCAGGCTGATAGGTTAACTTGATACACTGGATTTCAACATCATTTTTGGATCAAGGACAGACACAGCAACGGTGCTGAATTCAGAGGACTTATTGCTTACAAAATGCCAAAGGTGTGTTCTTTACAAAAATGTCTAAGAGAAATCCATCTGTGAAATGCATTTTTTTCATAAAATGCACAATTTACCACAAAGCATGCCAGAATAAAACTACACTTTCTGCTGCTTTGCTGATTTATTTTTCATTTACCAGCAAGGATCCCCAAATTATATAAATATGCAGGGGCTTTGCTGCACTTTTGGAGAAGAGAAGAAAGAGATCCAGCTGAATCAGCTCCCTAAACTACTGAGTTATTTTACTCTGATGGTTTTAATTAGAGAAAAAAATAACTGCATTGAGACCATCTGCATATTCATAATTTAGAACATGTGGCTGATTTTAAGGATTTTGAAAAAGAAAATGCATCAATAACCATGCTTCTTTCCATTCATTTCTCACATTCCAGGTTGTTTCTTTGAGAAATAATATATTTGAAAAATATGTTTACTCTGTACATGAGCCAAATGTTCTTATTTCTTTAGGTTTATATGCATTGTGTCTGCTCTTATTGTTCATTTTAGCAAAAAAAGAAAAAAGCTAAAACACAACATGGTTGTTTATGATTGAGAATGCCCCATACATGAGTTCATCATACTTTGTAGAGGTATATTTACATCAACATAGTATAAGTTACTGGAGTTACATTATGGAAAACTCTTGTTCTTGTTAGAATTTCCTGAGAGCATAAGGACTCAAACCAAAATGGGTGTGTAGTTTGTGTGCACATGGCTATGTGTTTGTGTGCCTGTACATGTATCACTGACAGAACAAAACTGTGCATCTAATCTTGATCAACTGAAATAATCAATTGTGAAAACCAAAATGATTAAGTATGTAGAATGTGTTCCAGACTAAATGTTATTCTGATAATAAGATAAAATAATTTTTGAATTTTAAATTTTCTACTACCTTGTCTTCCAAATTGCTGATACCATGCTCTGCTTCATCTAGTCTGCTGTTGATTTCTTCTAGTGTAATCTTCATTTCAGTTATTGTACTATTAAATTCTGATTGTTTTAAAAATATATAGTTTCTATGTCTCTTTTTTAATGCTTGCTATTTCTTTGTTACTGTTCTCACTAAGTTTCTTGAGGATCCTTATAACCACTGTTGTGAACTTTGTATCTGGTCTGTTGCTTACCTCCGTTTTGTTTAGTTATTTTTCTGGAGTTTTCTCCTGTTCTTTCATTTGGGACACATTTCTTTGTTGCCTCATTGTGGCTGCCTCTCTGTGTTTGTTTCAATGTATTAGGTAGATTTTCTACATCTCTCGGTCTTGGCTAGGTGTCCTTATGTAATAGGTACACTGTGGGGACCAATGTTGCAGTCTTCCTGGTCACCTGTACAATGTGCTCCAGGAGTGTCCCTTGTGGGAATTGTGTGTGCCCTCCCATTGTAGTTGAGCCTTGATTGCTATTGGCACATCAGTGAGAGGGATTGACCTACAGTCTGTCTGGCTCTGAGAATTGACCACACCCACATCAGATGAGTTGTTTTGTGGGGGCTGACCCAATGCAGTGGAATTTGCCCCAGAAGGCTCTAGTGTCTTCCAAGACCTCCTTTTAAATATGCCACTTTTGGGGCTAATTGGGTGGTGCTTTTTGTGGTCTGAATCCTGACTCTGAGTGTGTGGGTTCTGGGGTTTTTTGGGAGGGACTTCGGTGTAGGCTAAGGTTAGCTTCTTCCTGTGACTAGACTGGGGACACCTGGTAAGGAGATAGAAAATGATCTAATGTTGTTTGCTGCCTGTGCAGGACCTGAGGTATGTGGGAGAGGCAATGCTGTGAACTGAGGCTGGCTGCCACCAGCATCAGGCCAGGGCAGCTCAGCAAATGGGCCGAGGGCACTTTGAAGCCTATTTCCACCTACTGACTGCCTGGGAAGTTGGGTGAGGTAGGCTCTCAGGGAATCACCAAGGTGGGGTGAGTGGTGTTCACCATGTTAGTGCAGATTTAAGGTTGGTTCCAAAGCTGAGCCCGGGGCTATTCAGCAAAAGGCTCAGAGAACACTGAGGCCAGCCGCCACCTGCTCGGGCCTGCAGAATCCCAAGAGTTGTCCAAGAAACACTGCAGGGTAGGGCAGGGGCTGCCTGCCTGCCATTGAAAGTGCTTCTGGCAGTGCATGAGCCAAAGCCAGCGGCTTGCTGCTGAAAGAGCCTCCTCTGGTACATATCCCAGGCTGGCTGCCCACTGCAAAGTGCCTCTGGTGGTGTGTGAGTTGGGTGGGAAGGGTCCCAGCAACTCACCAGGGTGATGTGAGTCAATTTCCCCACGTTAATGCAGATTCAGATGTGACCATATGTGGGGAAGGCTCAACACAGTAATGATTCCACTTGTTCATAGGCTGCAAGGTAGGAGAGCTCAACACAGAGACAAAGGCAGCTGTCCCTGCAGCTCTTGCCCTGAAGCTACACACACAACTCAGTCTTTCCTTGTGTGTCTTTGACTCCCTCCGAGTCAGTGTCTTTCTGACAGAGCCCAGGGTGAGTGCCTATGAGTGAGGGAGCCTTGTGCCTGTGCTTTGTAAGTGTATGCCTGGGTTTCCAGCAACCTTCTGTCTCACTCTGATAGATGGAACTCCAACTGTTTTCCACAGCCAGACGCGGGGTCCTCCTCTTCCTGGCATGAAGGCTTCAGGCTAGTGAGCTGGGTGTGGGCTTTGAATACCTTTCTCCTCCAGGGGGACCTCTGTAGTCAAGATCTCTCTCCTGATTCTAAACTGCCACATGTAGGTGTGGGGCTGGCCGAATTTTGCGTCTTTGTCCTTTTTACAAGTTTTGACATGGCTTCTTCTTTATAGCCTTAGTTATAAGACTTCTGTTCAGCTAATCTTCAGATGGTTCTCCAGGTTGATTGTTCTATAATTTAGTTGTAATTTTAATGTGGCCATAAAAGGAGGCAAGGATAGCATTTACTTACTCCACCTCTTGACTGAATTTTAAATTCTCAATGGAAACAAAAAGCCATGTCTAGTTATATTAAATGAAAATAGAAGACTAATAAAACTTTTGCTTTCTTTGTCTGGCTCTTTTGGGTAGTCACTGGATCAATAAATCCAATTCCCAATGTAAGGTAACAAACAAGAAAACAACCAGAGAACTAAAATTGGTATGTCTACCTTAATAACAAAGCCGAAAAGAGTGTAAACAGTGGAAAACAGATCAGTAAAGAAATGAAATTTTGCTTCTCTGAGACCAAGCTACCATGTTTAATAAAGCAAAAGTAAAGGGAAACAAGGGAAATAAGGGAAACAAGGGAAACAACAGAGACATGCATATTGTAAAGAATTGGAAGAAATTCACCTGCTCACCAGGAAAATGCCTCTGAATCATGTACAGCGTGTGTGCCTTGGTGCATCTTAGTTTTGATGCTCCAAGGCACTTTAGGGCCTCCAAGGGATCAAAGATACATTTTTTTCCCCTTCTGTGTTGCCACACTTTTTCAGAATTTAGCAAGGGGTCTTAAGGGCTTGGATAAAATAATTTGCAACGTGTTGCCCAGTTTGGAGATAAAAAAAAAAAAAAGAGTTATTTGTAGCAGGTATCATTTATTAAAAAGAATAGATTTCAAGGCAGTAATAACATTGAAATAAATGATGTACTTAAGTCAAAATTATGTTTTTATTGAGTCGAAGTCTTTGTTTTGGTAAAGAAAACAATCTGACACTTTCATCTTTTTACTGAGAGCATCAGAGATTTCCAGTGTTTCACATAATCTGCTATGATGACTGTCAGATGGGAATTAGTTTCCCATCTATGTCCTTTATGGACATAGAGGCATTTATTTCAAGTGAACTAAAATGGAACTGTGAGGCCATGAAGAGTTTGTCTTATGCTAGTCCCACCCATGAAATTTTGAACTTTTGAACCAACCATGAAACCATGTCCTGTATTTTACTTCCTCCTTACCATGGCAACCAGACCATCGGCAATCTTCACCTTGAAAAGAGCCAATCTATTTCACTAGTCAGTACCCTCCAGCAGTGTAATATAGGTATTTACTTTGCTCTGGATCTCATGTTTTATTCATCTTACTCATGATTTTTTTTTTTGTATGGTTTTACAGTATTTGAAATTCAGTTACACAAAATTTATTAAGACAGAGTTTACTTAGATGTAGCAATGCCAGGTTTTAGGGAACTATGGACAATTTGATTGGTGTGAATGTTTTAGTAAATATGGACAGTTTGATCAGTATGTCTGTCTCTGTTTCTCTCTCTCTCTCTCCCTCTCTCTCTCTTTCTCTCAATTACTTTGGCTGAATGCCAATCCAGAAGTGACCATTAAATAAGAGATCTTCACCAATAACTGTTTCCCTTTCCTTAATGACTTGTGATTATACTTGATGTATATCTTTTAGTTGTACTCATTTAACAATTTCTCAGAAACCTCAATCAAATCAATTATTCAATATAAAATAATGCAAAAATTAAATTAAAATTTCCTTTTCCTTTTATTGTAGTAAAATATAACATAAAATTCACCATTTTAACCATTTAAGTGTCCAGTTCTGTGACATTAAGTACATTCACATTGTTATGCAAATATCACTACCATCCATCTCCAGAATTTCTTTGTTTCAAACTGAAGTTCTGTATCAATTAAATAATAACTCTTCATCTCTCCTGCCCAAGGCCTGGTAACCACGAATTTACTTTCTGTCTCTATAAATTTGACTATTCTAGGAACCTCATATAAAGAGAATTATACAATAGGAATATAAAGGAATCATACAATTCCTTTTATGCGAAATTCCCCTTTAATTGGATATAGCAGCATTCAGAACGTGGCTTGGACCCCAAAATTGCTCCTCCACTTTCCTTCAGTATCCAACTCTGTTACCAGTCAATGAAAGACAGAGGGAGATCCTCAAGGGCTTCCTCAGTAAGTCCCAGTGATGATATGCCTCATTTAACTTCATAAAAGAAATTCATTCCACATCTTATCAGATTGATAGAAAATATTATGCTCACGTAGAAGTATTTTTTTTTAAGAGTTTTTTTTTTATTGTTTTTGACAGAGAGAGAGAGAGAGAGAGAGAGATACAGAGACAGAGAGAGAACTGAACTGGGGGCACTCCCCAGTTCAGCATATGGGTTCGCATGGGCTGGGGCCAGGATTCGATCCTCGGTCCCTGGGGCTGCAAAGTGAGTGCTTAACCCACTGAGCCATCCCAGCTTTCCCAACACACAGAAGTATTTTTAAGTTACAGGAACTAAAGAAACAATCTATTGAAATAGTGAACTAAGTGAAATTATTTCCTCTTCATTTTGGGTATGTGTGCACGTGTGCAACCATGTGTGTCTCTGTGTGTGTATCTACTCATAAAAGAAATGATTTTGCTTGGTAATATTAATAACTAATCTCCATAAGTCATATAATTTACAAAGAACTTTTTCACAGATGATTTCCTATCAAACAATAGCCTTGAAAGTATTAATGTTTATTCACCTGTTTATATGCTATGATTCAGGCTCAGTGAGACTAACTCCCTCACATTCACAAGGCAAGTGAGTGGTATTGCTGGGTCCTAAGTGCAGACCCGTTGTGTTTGTACCACATCTCTTCATCTCACTAATTATCTTCATTGGCCCAGGAAGACATATCAGGGCTGGTCTGTGTGGAGTTCTAGTCTGATACTCTAATCATCAGATGCAGTGTTCTTTTTTCTTTTTTAATTTGACCTCCCAAGAAAACTTTCCCTGTGTGCAACACATTTCTACTCACTGTAAGGTCCAGACATTGACCTACAAGGTCAGAAGCTTCCCATGTCTGGGAAAGCGCTTCCCCAAACAGCTCTAATTAAGGATTAGGAACTCTTTCCTCTCATTAAAACTGGGTCACATTGCAGGCCGTGAGGAGAGAGAGTGTGCAACTAGTTCACAGTGGCAGCAGACCGAGTTCTGTTTCTGGCAATAAAAAAAAAAAATAAATAAAAAAAATAAAAGGAGAATGGCCTTATGTCAAAGTTCAACATGAGACTACAAATAATTAAAATAATAAAAATAATGCTGCCAGTGGTATTAAAAACAAAAACAAAAACAAAAACTTTAAAATTTGGGGAACATAGTGTGAAGCACATTGGTTTACTCTGAGAACTCTGGGCTGTATCTCCGTGTCTGGTCTGTGTAAGAAACACAGCAAAGGGCTGGAGGTTGAAGCAGAAACCTCAGCTCTGTGCCTTCTTTGACTATTGGAGCCTTGCATCCTCAAGAGTATTGTCAGATGGTTTTCAAAACAAAACAAAACAAAAAAAGAATTATGTTTTTAAAAAGTAGGTTGGCAGAGCTGTAGAGGTGTTTTAGTTCTTGAACCCTGGCTGGACACATCCATTGACAGAACCGCATTCGGCTGGTCCTACAGAGCTGCCAAGTCAGGAAAATATGTTATGCTGTGTGAACTCCTTCTCATTCACTTCTGTTTTCCATGACACTTTGAGCCTTTCTAATTTTCCACTCCAAATTGGTCCCTGTATAGCCTGTGCCAGTTGGCACATTTCTACTAAAGACATATTTTGCTAATAATATCTTAGCTGTTTTGAATTCTCCTCCACAGTCTCCTTCCTCCTCTCTGGGTGTAACATTGATTGCTCTAAATCCCACTGTTGAATCTTGCTTAGATAAACTTCACTGCTTAGTTGTATGTTCAGTTTATTTATCTGTAGATTCACTACACATCCTCCAAAAAGTTTGAATTTTTTCAAGAAGTAACTTTTATTAGATAATGTTTCATTTCAACAACTGGATCAAAAGGTAATCATTAAAGAATATATACTGGTTTGCTAGTTTGTTAACACTACCTCTTGTGCTTAGGCTAGAAGAAACACAATTTTTAATTTGAAAAACAATATCTTAAGAGATACCCTAATGGAATGGCTTGAAAGACTCTGACTACGTAGCTGTGTTACACTGGATGAGTTAGTTACTAGACCTTGACAGACCTCTATTCTGCATCGAAAATAAGGGATGGAAGTTTCCACTTGCCTCTGGGCAGCAAAATGCAACGATTCTGTGAATTTATATAATAAAGAACACACTTGGCATGTTGCCTGAGGATTCGTAGGAGTTACATTTCAGGTGCTCTTGGCTGAGTGTTACTAGAAATCAATTTCCTCATTAGTACTCTGTCAACTTATTTTGAAATTCAACCTCTGGAATTTTTTTCTGTCTCCTTCTGACTGTAGCCTAGCTCAACTTATTTATTTCTAGAAGCCAGCAGCTTCTATATGTGTTTTGAAACAAAACTGTGTCAGCCACTGAGAGCTACATGTGGAATTTCAGTAAGGAGGTTTTTACAGAAGAATATGTTTTAAGGCAGTGAACTTCTGTCCTTTGTTTTTCTTTTTAGACCATGGAATTATTATCAGACATAAATGTGATTTCTGTGCTTTGTTAGAATTGGGTGACTCAGTTTACATGACCATTTTATCACTGTACATTAACTCTATCTGGCACATGATTTTTAAAAAAAGTTCTGTTTGAGTAAGGATGTTTTTATTATGACCTAAACCTCATTTATCTATGGAAATGTGCTTTCAATATTATAATAGAAGTCTACTGAAAAACAGGATTAAAATAAAAGCATTTCATTTTGAAAGCAACTTTTAAATAATACTATGTATAAGGCCTTGATAAAGTTTTTAAACTTTTACTATTTCATGAAGTACTTTATATGCTTGAGAGAAAACTATTTATATTCTACAGAGGCAGTATACTTCTATATTTCATGAAAGAAAATGTGAAGGTTTTAAATTAGGCAGCTTTGGACTTTAATCTTGTGCTTCCCTTAGCTGAGTGACCTTAGACAAGTCACTTTGAGCTCCAGTTTTTTACCTGTAAATTGAAAGCAATAATAATTACTTCCGAAGTTTAGAGCTGAATACCAAATAGCCCACAATAGGCACTAAACAAATGTTGTTGGGATGATTTTCTACTAAGAGATAAGAGAGATTTCCGTTCTTCTAGCCTCAGGGTACTATACATGTTTTTCTGTTGAACTTGAGGTCAGAATCATTGGGTACAATTGTGCAATTTATCATTTGATAAATTTGTCTTTAAATATTACCAATGGTTATCTTCATCCCTAACACAAGCCTTTTAGGTAGCACATCTTCAGCCTTCTTAAAAATTAACTGTCAACAAAGCATATGGTATATCAAATGCTTTTTAAAATCTGAATATTGTTTCTGGTATACAGTTTAAGTACCAAGTATATACTTCATTTTGCTTCTCTGATAGCTTTCTGCCTCAAATCAAGAATATTCGTCTCTCTCTTCTGCCTTCCTCTATACCTCTCTTTCTACTGCTCATTCAACGTGTATTTATTGAATGTCAGTTATTGGCCACACACTGTTCTAGTTCTCAGGGTAGAAAGATTGAACAAATTAGGAAACCTGCTTTAAATATGATGGTCAGAGAAGGCCTTTATGTGAGGATAACATTTAGGCTGAGCAATCTTCATTATGTGACATTTAATACGACATAAATTTCTACTGAAGGTAATCATTTTTCTGAAACATAAGGTCTGCAAAATGAAGCAGACTCATATACATAAATATAGATATAGTTAGATATAGATACAGGTGATAGAGATGTAGATGTAGACATAGATAGACATAAATAATATAAAATATATATAAATATAAATCTCTCTGTTTGTCTGTCTCTTTGTCTACATACCTAAACAAATTCTGATTGGTAAGGGTATTTTAAGAGAGAAGGAAAATTTGAAATTATATTCTGAGCTGATGAGAAAAAATGAGGTCTGGAAGGTCTCAATGCATGCCTATATTTATGGTGTTAGGGTTGAAATTTAAACGAGGGCTCATGATTCTTACTTTGCTATTAATCCTAACAAAGTACACTGCCTCTGAATCTTTCAGAGGCCCCAAAAGTTTGACTGAGTTGAAAGGAGAAGTAGAGAGTACCTACCATATCTCAGGAGCCATGCTGGTTGTTGCAAGCCAAAGATGATCCTTGGTCTCATGAAATTTACAGTCAAGTGGAGAAGACAAACCAATAAACAGGTCCTGGTGACTGTTTTGTTCTACGTATTAGCAGGGCCCAGAATGGTATCTCAGGCTTAACACAATCTTTCTCCATAAAATTTAAATCAATGATTTTGTTTATTTATCCATTCTTGAATGAGGAAATGGTGATATTGCAGGTGACTAGGACATCACTGAGCCAGTATTCATTGACAGCCTATTATGTACCTGTTATCATACTGAAACGTAGAATATAATGCTGATGATACTGAACTTGAGTCCTACTCTTCTATAGATTACCTTCTTGCAGGAAGATTAAGCATATCTATATATATATCTATCTATATATATATATATAGATATATATCTTTTTTTTTAATTTTTAAATTTGGTTTTCCTGACAGAGAGAGGGAGAGAGAGACAGAGACAGAGAGAGACAGAGAGAAGAGGATGGGCCCAGAGCAGTCTTCATAGATGTGTGTCATTAGTATTCTATATAGGTTTACACCACAGGTGGGCACAGGGAAGGGCAGAAACAGGGCTGGAGGCGTCCTGCGTGGGAGACATGCCCCTATGAGTTGGAGGCCTCCTACATGGGAAGCACACCCCAGGTGAGGAGCCCAACCAGGGGCCTCCCATATGGGAAACTTGGTCCAGTGAGAACCAAACTAGGGGCACACCCAGTTCAGCATATGAGATTGCATCACTGGGGCTGGGATACAATCCTC
>PVKE010006352.1:0-54723 GCA_004027555.1 Craseonycteris thonglongyai | reverse complement strand
GAGATAATCATGTGGTTTTTATCCTTTGTTTGGTTTATGTGCTGGATTACATTGATTGATTTGCATATGTTGAACCATCCTTGTGCCCCTGGGATGAATCCCACTTGGTCATGGTGAATAATCTTTTTAATGCATTGTTGTATTCTGTTAGCTAAAATTTTATTTAAGATTTTTGCATCAGTGTTCATCAGGGAGATTGACCTATAGTTATCCTTTTTGTTATTGTCTTTCCCCGGGTTTGGTATTAGGGAGATATTAGCTTCATGGAATGAGTTGGATAGTTTTGCCTCCTCTTGAATTTTCTGGAGTAGTTGGAGGAGAATGGGCATTAGTTCTTCTTTGAATGTCTAGTAAAACTCATTGGTATAACCATCTGATCCAGGCCTTTTGCCTTTGGGCAGGTTTTGGATAGTTGTTTCATGTTCTGTATTGTTGATTGGTCTATTTAGGTTATCCAAAACTTCTTGGTTCAGTTTAGGTAAACTATATGTTTCTAGAAATTTGTCCATTTCCTCTAGATTGTCAAATTTGGTGGAATAGAGTCTTCCATAATAATTTCTTATGATTGTTTGCATTTCTGTAGTATCAGTTATGATCTCTCCCCTATTGTCCTGAATTCTGGAAATAGGAGATTTTTCTCTTTGACCTTTAGTGAGCCTATCCAGTGGCATGTCAATTTTATTGATTTTTTTCAAAGAAGTAGCTCTTTGTGGCATTAATTTTATATTTTGTTTTTCTGTTCTGAATTTCATTATGGTACGTTTTCTTTAATTTTTATTAATTCTTACTTTCTGCTAGCTTTGGGGTTTCTTTGTTATTCTTTTCCTAGTTCTTTAAGATGAGATGTTAGGGTGTTTACTTGTAGTTTTTTTTGTTTCTTGAGATAGGCCTGTAGTGATATAAATTTCCCTCTTATAACTGCTTTCACTGTGTCACAGAAATTTTGGTACATCGTGTTTTCATTGT
Source organism: Craseonycteris thonglongyai (assembly GCA_004027555.1). Lineage (NCBI taxonomy): Eukaryota > Metazoa > Chordata > Mammalia > Chiroptera > Craseonycteridae > Craseonycteris > Craseonycteris thonglongyai. The sequence continues at coordinate 53,757 of PVKE010006352.1, read as the reverse complement.
CATTCAGTTCTACAAATTTTCTAATCTCTTGTTTTATTTCCTCTTTGATCCAGTCACTTTTTAATAGCATGTAATGTTCAGTCTCCACATATATGTGATTCTTTCTGCAATTGATCTATAGTTTCAAAGCTTTGTGGTCTGAGAATACACTTGGTATGATTTGAATGTTCTTAAATTTGGTGAGGTTGGATTTCATCCCCAGAATATGGTCTATCCTTGAAAATGTTCCATGTGCACTAGAGTAAAATGTATAGCCCTGTGTTGCAGGATTGACACCTATAAATGTCAATTATGTCCATTTTCTATAATGTGTCATTTAATTTTATTTAATTTATTTTTTTTATTTATTTAATTTAAATTTCCTTATTTATTTATTTAATTTATTTATTTATTTAATTTAATTAAATTTCCTTATAAATTTTCTGCTCGGATGATCTGTCCAATGTTGTCAGGGAGGTGTTTAGATCCCCTGCTATAATTGTATTTTTGTCAAATTCTCCTATTAGATCTGCTAGTAATTGCTTTGTAAATTTTGGTGCTTCCTGATTGGGGCCTATATATTGATGAGTGTCATGTTTTCTTGATGTATTGTACCTTTCATCAAAATGAAATGACCATCTTTTTGTCTTTTTTTTTTTTATCCTGATGTCTTTTTCATCAGAAATCAGTATGGCCACTCCTGCTTCTCTCTGACTGCCATTTGCCTGGAGTATTGTTTTCCATCCTTTTACCCTGAGTCTATGTTTGTCTGTGGCTGAGGTGTGTCTCTTGTAGGCAGCATATGGTTGGATTTTGTTTTTTAATCCAGTCTGCTACCCTGTGCCTCTTTATTGGTGAATTCAGTCCATTTACATTCAGGGTGATGATTGATATATGAGAGTATCCTGTATCCATTTCTTCTTTCCTTTTTATTTTTTTGTTGTCTCAACTTTTCTCCATGTATTTTGATTTCTTGATTCAGGTTGAATAGCCTCCTTCGGTATTTCTTGGAGTGCCAGTTTTGAGCTGGAGAATTCCCTCAGCTTCTGTATGTCTGAGAAGGCCTTAATTCCTCCTTCATATCTAAAGGTTAATTTTGCTGGATAGTTAATTCTTGGCTGAAAATTTCTGTCTTTTAATATTTTGAAGATTTGGCTCCACTCCCTCCTGGCTTGCAGAGTTTCTGCTGAGAAGTCTGATGTCAGCCTGATAGGTTTTCCTTTGAAAGGTATATTTTGTTTTTCCCTGGCAGCCTTGAGGATTTTTTCTTTGTCTTTGGTTTTTGTCATCTTCAGAACAATGTGCCTTGGAGAAGATCTGCTAGGGTCTAGGCAGTTAGGGCTACTGTTTTCCTCTTGAATTTGGGGTGCTAGTTCTTTCCATAGTTTAGAAAAATTCTCATCCACTATTTGTTTTAGTAGACTCTGAGAAGATTTCATCTCGCTTACTTCTGGTACTCCTATTATTCCAATATTGTTCTTTCTGATGGAGTCAGAGAGTTCTTGTAAGGCTCTTTCATTTCTCTTGATTCTCTTTTCCCTTTCTTCTTCCCTTCATATCATTTCCATGTTTCTATCTTCGATTTCAATCATTCTTTCCTCTAGCTGGTCAACTCTGTTTTCTATGCTGGTCAATTCTTCTTTCAGCTCTCCCATGATGCCTTTTATTTGAAGGAGTTTCTTTTGGTTCTGCTCTAACTTCTCAATTTTATTGGTAAAGTACTCATTTTGCTCAGAAAATTTTTTGTTGAGTTCATTAAATTGTATCTGGGTACTTTGCCAGCATTTACTGAGTTCTCTGAGTGTCTTGAGTATTGCAGCCCTGAATTCTGTTTCACTTAGATGTAATTGCAAGTGTGCAAGCTCCTCTTCTAAAGACTGCCCCTGATCTTCTGGAGGGGCTTTGGATTCTGAGGTGTGCATTGTGTTTGATGTGGGTTTTTTTGCTTTACACATGAGTATGTGTTCCATCTGGGGGGTTGCCTATCAGATGGGCTTCTCTTTATTTTTTCTTATGTGCTGATTTGTGGGAGGAGGAGTTTTGGGGAGAGGGTTGAGAAGAGCAGTCAGTTTTTGTGGCCTGGGGTTGCTCTTCAGGTTGCTGTCTTAGCTGTTAGAAAGCAGGGTAATGAGGGTGTGGCTGGGGGTGGGGCATGTGAGTAGGAGCTAGGGCAGGCCTGAGACATAACTGAAGATTTGTCTTTCAGCAGTGGGGCTGGTGGTTCAGTGTGGGCGGGGCACAGGAGCTCCGGTCTTTCTCCCCTCTTCTCAGACGCTTTTTCTTTAATTGTGTCTGTAAGCCGTGCCTGCAGGGTGGCAGCACAGGTGGGTCAGGGCTTGGCAGAGGCCTGGTCGACCACGTGGGTGGGGGCACTGCAGCAGCCCGTTTGGTGGCGCGCCGAAAGCCCGGTTGCACGTGGGCAGCAGCTCCGCAATGGCTGGGTCAGGCAGTGTATGGGCCACAGCTGGGCCGGCAGCCGCTCTCAGCCAGCGGCTCTGCAGGGTCTCAAAGACTGTCAGATTCACTCTAAGCACGTCTAATGCAGCCGAGCATGCTGCCTCCATATCCACTCAAGCCACTGCCTTCACTCCAAGAGCCCTGTCTTCAAAAGGTGCTCCCTCACAGTCAATCTCCTCTGTAAATCAGGGGTGCCGAGATGTTGTAAGCTGAATCCCTGCTCTCACTTTGCCCACCGGGAAGTGCAGCTGCCCTGCTCCACAGTCCCTGTTCCACTTTAGGCTCTGTGATCTGATTAGGGTACCTCGTGCTATCCCTTGAGTTCGAATGTTAAATTGTCCACAGTCTTGTGGGGCTTTCACGTTCCTTAGGTCTTGGCTTCCAGCCCGCCCTCGATCTAGCTCCACTTTGACTGTAGTCCTCCAATCCCCCTTTGTTTTTGCCAGCCCCAGGCCACACTCCGGGTCCCTGTCCCCGAACTGCTCTTTCCCCTTCCCTCTCCCGCTCTCCCCTTTTTTCTCTAAACTTTGGGTGTTGTTCTGTGTTGTGTGGTTCTCTCAGTTGAGGGTGTTTCCCAGGGTTTCCCCTGTGGATTCCCCTTTTTTCATAAGTCCCTTCCCAGGTAGGTATCGGGGTTCTCCTCTCATGCTGTCATCTTTTTTTCCTCCCTTTTTTTACATTTTAAGATGGTATTTTTTTTTAAATTTTATTGTTAAATTTATTGGGGTGACATTGATTGATATAAATTGCATTGTTTCCAGGTATACAATTCTACATTACCAGAAAAATTTTTTTAAAGATTTATTGTTTTTGACAGAGAGAAACAGAGAGAGACAGAGAGAAGGGGGAGGGCTCAGAGCAGTCTTCATAGTTATACATCATCAGTTTCAACATAGTTTCATTCCACACAGGTGAGTGGGGGCCACACAGGGTGCCAATGGGGCAGGGACCTCCCACCTGGAAGGCACGCCCCCATGAGCTGGGGGCCCAACCGAGGGCCTCCCACATGGCAAGCTTGCCTTGGCAAGAACCAAACTGGGGGCCACACCCCAGTTTATCATATGGGTCCACACAGTTCAGGGCTGGGATTGGATCCTCATACCCCAGGGCTCCAAAGTGAGTACTTAACCTGCTGAGTCATCCTAGCTTCCCTGAAACATCAGAAAATTAACGACTACAAAGAATTTAATAGCTTCCAAACCTCTAAGTTAGTGGACCAATATGTCTGACAGATTAGATAATCCCTATTTTTGTTTGTTTGTTTGTTTTTGTTTTGTTTTACATTGTAATGGGAAATATTATTTTTTATTTGCTAGGGGTGTGAAAAATTAAAGCAGTGTTTTTAAAATTTGTGGTGTAAATGGGGATCTACTCCATTACATTTTGAATCAATATGTTAAAGATGGGCCCAACGAATTAGCATGTTTTCAAGCACTTCGATGATATTTTGTGAGCATTTATTGATTAAAAAAATAAATTATAGAACTAGTTTATTGGAGAGTATTCTCAAGCAGAGGTAGTAAAGTGCCCACTTACATTGTATTGTATAAGCTGTTCATATATACAATACATAAACTATCCCAATTTCCACAACAGCAAAATTGAGACACCCTTACGTGTACAAGGAGGTGCTGCTGCTGATTGGAGTGCTTGCTGCCTGATTACTGCAATGTGCTGGGATTTTGGTTGAATGTTACCATAATTCCTAACCTAAACTTGAGGAGCTAGGAAAGCTAAGGTCTCTCCAGTTGCCACACAGGCATGAGTGTAAGGTGTCTGGAGCTGAACACCCAGGTGGCACGCAAAATGTTTCTCCACATCTCTCTCATGGGTGGAGTGCCAGGGTCCAAGACAGAGCCCCTCGCATGTACAGGTAACTGGCTACATCAATTTCTGAAAAGGGTGCTCCTGAGGAGGATGAAGAGTGACAACCCTCCTAGGACTGTAGGATATGTATAAGCTGGATCGACTGACAGGGCACTGAAGAGGTGGGCATCTGAGTCATTCAGACAAACGTTTCTAATACCCGAGACGTTATATTCATCTGGGGCCACTTGATAAACTGTCACTCCATTTCCCTCTGAGTTTGCTGAGCCAATTTTTGGGCTATTTGCAGAGCAGTGGGAGGGTGCTCCACCTAACATTCAGGTGTCTTCAGCCATCTGTGGGGTCAGTGTGTGGGCCTCCTCATGACATCCCACAAGTGAGTTGTTCGTCCAGGTCACAGACTTCTCTGCTGTTGTAGAAGTTTATTTCATGACCCAGAGGGATACAAGAAGTCCTACCCTTGGAGACCAGTGGCTCAATGTTGAATGAGAAAGGGGAAAGAAAAAGAAGACCTGGATCCAGATCTCCTCAAAGCTCCTGGAAGAAATGGCCCAATTGATGAGATTGCAAAACACCTATTCACTGTGCATGCACTCTCTTGAGAGCTGATGCTTATGAACAATAAGGGATCTCATGCTCCAAACAAAACACTTACACAATAAAGCTGATGTCACTACTGCTGTCTAGAGCTTTCAGGTAATACCCAAAAGAAAAAAAGGAGATAAAAATGTGGGGGACAGACAGAAAGAAACAAAGAAAGGGGAAAAAAATAAAAAAATATTACCCACCTAGAGATACAAACCATTCTAAAAGGTTTTGATTGGAAAATAAAGGGGTTAAAAGGACTGATTGTGCTGAAGCAGAGACCTCTTTCTCCCAGGGAGAGCCTGCTGCATAGAGGCACCAGGGCATTTGCTTTTCCTCTTATCACCTATAGATGGAAACAAAAAAATGAAGGCTTTAGGTAGCTAAGGTCTACAAGACAGAGAGAGAGAGAGAGAGAGAGAGAGAGAGAGAGAGAGAGAGAGAGAGAGCATGCGAGAGAGAGCACACAAAAGAAAAAAATCCTAAATTTTATCTTTTGAAAAGGAGGGAGGGAAGGTAACTAAATCAAATATATATAACTATAATAAATAATTAATATAAAGCACTGTAGTTTGACTCATTGGAAATCCAAAATTTTATATACTCCAACTTATATAACATTATATATAGTAGAGTGATACCTTGGAATCCAAATGCCCCAAAATTCAAACAACTTGGAATCCGAACAAAAAAATCAAGCAAATTCTGCCTTGGAATCTAAACACTGCTTTGGAATCCAAGCACCAATACATTGTTCACATGGGATTTATCAACTGTAAGGCCCCGTAACTTTATGGGAATGCCCACTGGTCTTGGAACTCGAACGTTTTGGAACACAAACAGGGTTCTGGGACAGATTATGTTGGAATTCCATGGCATCACTGTAATAATATGCAAAATGAATAGATTACAAAATTTACATACTAAAAGAACTTACATAAAAGATTAAAATTGTGCTGATTGGCTTTTATGCCTCTATAGCAGGGTGCTATGTATTGGAACTGGTTCTTGGCTTGTTAGGAACTGGCTGCACAGCAGGAGGTGAGCAAACTTTGGCTGTATTTACTCGCATTACCGCCTCTGAGCTCCACTTACTGTCAGATCAGTGATAGCGTTAGATTTCTATAGGAGTGCAAACCCTATTGTAAACTGCACATGCCAGGGATCTAGGTTGTGCGTTCCTTATGAGTCTAATGCCTGATGATCTGAGGTGGAGCTGAGGTGGTGATGCTAGTGCTGGGAACTGCTGCAAATACAGATTAACATTAGCAGACAGGTTTGACTGCACAGACACCATAAGAAATCAATTGCTTATAGACTCATATCAAAACCCTATCAGTGAGTGATTCTCCATTATGGTGAAGTGTATTAATATAACTAGTTCATTATATACTACAATGTAAATAAAAATAGAAATAAAATGCACAGTAAATGTAATGTGCCTGAATCATTCCCAAACCATTGTCCCCACCCCCACCCCCCAGTTTGTAGAAAAACTGTCTTCCACAGAACAGGTGCCAAAAAGGTTGGGGTCTGCTGCTCTACAACATAGATTCTGAATTAATTTCAGCATTTGGTAAAATGCTCTGGCTGACAAAATTTCATGGGTTTAATAAATTATGGGGCTCAAATTATAGATATACCTGTGAATACCACTAAATTTAAACATTGTACACCCTATAAGCTTAGGAAAGTAGCTAAATATGGAGTAAAAGTAAGTTTTCCATAGTGATAGCACTGTTTGCCCGGAAACAAGCTTGTCCAACCTGCAGCCTGCAGGCTGCCTGTGGCCCAGGATGGCTTTGAATGAGGCCCAACACAAATTCGTAAACTGTCTTAAACATTATGAGATGTTTTTTGTGACTTTTTTTTAAAGGTCATTAACTATCATTAGTGTATTTTATGTGTGGCCCAAGACAATTCTTCTTGCTATGTGGCCAAGAGAAGCCAGAAGGTTGGATACCCCTACCCTAAAATACCCTATATTGGCCATAGATATTCTCATGTAATGAATAACAAGTTAAAATTAAAGTAAGTCTTGGTACTACAAATTGGTTTGATAAAATAGGATTCCTACAGACATCTCCCAAGGCATCTCCAAGCCTAGTGAGGGCAGCATTCATCTGCATGTTGCTTTATGGCTAATACTAGGTCGGCACAGACTGCAGCTAAACGTGTCCTGCAGCAAGTCCCCACCCATGGCATGGAATCAAAATATATAACCTTTTGAATCTAACTTCTTTCAGCATACCATTTTTGAAATTAATCCATGTGGTATCATGTATAAGTTCACTCTTTTTTTTATTGCAGAATATTCCATTGTAAAGATGTAACATATTTTGTTTATTCATTCACCAGTTAATAGACAAGTGGGGTTGTTTCCACATTTTATCTGCTATGAATAATGTGTAGACATACATTTTCATTTCTCTTGGATAGCCACTAGGAACGGAATTTCTGGGTCACATAGTAAATTTATGTTTAACATTTTAAGAAAATGTCAAGGGGAAGCCAGGATGGCTCAGTGGGTTAAGCACTCACTTTGTAGCCCTGGGGACTGATGATCGAATCCTGGCCCCGGCCCGTGAAGACCCATATGCTGAACTGGGATGTGCTTCCCATGCTGGAGGCCCCTAGTTCGGTTCTTGCTCCAGGTTCGGCCCCTGGCTCATGGGGTCATGCTTCTCATGCGGGAGGCCCCAGCCCAGTTCTCACCCTGCTTGGCCCTGCTTGGAACCTGTGGGGAATGAAACCATATAAAAAACTGATGATGCTATGGAGACTGCTCTGGGCCCTCCCCCTTCTCTCTGTCTCTGTCAAAAACAATAAAATAAAAAGAATAAATAAAAGAAAATGTCAAACTACTTTCCAAAGTGGCTATACTGTTTTACATATACATCTTTCTTCCACATCCCCTCCAACACTTATTATCTGTTCATTTTGATTATGCCATTATAGTGAGTGAAAAGTGGTATCATGGGAAAGTTTTAATTTAGATTTCTAAATGACTTATAATGACCATTTTCCCCTGTGTTTTTAAGCCATATACATGTCTGCTTTTGTAAATGTCCATTCAAATATTTTTTCCCATTTATAAACGAATCAATGGATTGTCTGCCTTGCTGTTGAGTTTTAAAAGCTCTTTGTATATTCTGGATACAAGTCTTTTATCACAAATATTCACAAATATATTTTCCCATTCTTTAGGTTGTCTACTTTATTTATTTTTTATTGTTTTGAAGGAAGGTGAAAGAGAGAGAGAGAGAGAAGGGGAAGGGCCTAGAGCAGGCTCCATAGTTGTACGTCATTAGTTGTGACATGATTTCATTCTATACAGGTAGATGTGGGGCTGAGTGGGGCAGAAACCAAACCAAGGACCTTCACTGCTGAACCATCCTGGTGGCTACCAGTTGCACTGTAGTTCAGAATATGTGGTTACATGGGCTGGAGTCAGGAATTGAACCCCAGACCTTGCGATTTCCAAGCAAGTGCTCAACCACTGAGCTATCCCAGCATCCCCAGTTGTTTACTTTATTAATGGTTACTTTTAATGCACAGAAATTTTAATTTTGTTGAAGTCCAATTTATCAATTAAAAATATTTTTATTATAGCTAACATACAATATTATATTAATTTCAGGGGTACATCATAGTTATCCAACATTTATATACCTAAAGAAGTGATCACCATGGTAAGTCCAGCAACCACCTTATATGTACCACACTATAACAATATTATTGACTATGTTCCCTATGCTGTATGTTACATCCGCGTTATTTGTTTTATATTTGCAAATTTGAACCTCTTATTCCCCTTCATTCTTTCCCCCCTTTAAAAATTTTCAATTACAGTTGACATTCAATATTATTTTATATTAACTTCAGGTATACAGTAGATTGATTAGACGTTTATATAATTTAAGAAGTGATCCCCCTTTCCAGTCTAGTACCCATGTGGCACTATACATAGTTATTACCATATTATTCACTACATTTCCTATGCTTTACTTTGTATCCCCATCGCTATTAATAACTACCAATTAATATTTAATTCCTTCACCTTTTTAAACCCACCTCCAACCTCCTCTCATCTATCACCCCAGTAAATTTAGCACCAATCTGACATCATACAGTTATTACAATATAATTTACTATATTCCTTATGCTACATCTTACCGCCCCATGACTACTTTGTAACAACCACTTTATACTTGTTAATCCCTTCCCCTTTTCTATCCACCCCCTCAGGCCCTCCCATCTGGTTCTCTGTATCTATGAGTTTGTTTCCGTTTCGTTTTTGTTTTGTTATTTACAATCCATAAATAAGTGAAATCACTTTACATCTGTTTTCTCTGACATGCTCCATTCAGCAAAATATTCTCTAGGTCCATCCATGCCACTGAAGATGACAAGAACCCATTCTCATCCATGGCTGAGCAATATTCCATTGTATATATGTACCACCTACTCTTTATCCATTCATCCATCTATTGATACCCAGGCTGTCTCCATACCTTGGCCATTGTAAACAATACTCCAATGAATATATGGATGCACAAATCCCCTTGAAGTAGTGTTTTGGGTATCGTCAGATAAATACCCAGAAGTGGGATTACTGGGTCCTTCTTTGTCTCTTGCTATAACCTTTATTTTGAAGTTTATTTTGTCTGGTATAAGTGTTGCTACTCCAGCTTTTTTATTTTTTGTTTCCATTTTCTTGAAATATTTTTTCCATCCTTTTTACTTTCAGTCTGTGTATTTCTTTCAATGTGAAGTAAGGCTCTTGTAGGCAGCCCATGTAAGGATCTTTTTCTTATCCATTCAGCCACCCTATCTTTTGACTGGAGCATTTATACCATTTACATTTAAAGTAACTGTTGTAGATATATAGTTATTGCCATTTATTATATTAAATTTTTTTTCATGTTAAAGTTTCTCTAACATTCCTTGAAATACTGTTTTTGTGGTGATGAACTTCTTCAGCTTTTTCTTGGCTGGCAAGCTTTTTATCTGTCCTTCAACTTTAAATAATAGACTTGCTGGGTAATCTTGGTTCTTGATAAAATGATGAAAAGTCTTTGCTTTTCATCATTTGGAATATGTCATGCCAATCCCGTTGGGCCTGCATAATTTTTTGTTAAGAAATCAGCTGAAAGTCTTGTGGAAGCTCCCTTGTAGGTAACCACCTGCTTTTCTTTCGCTGATTTTAAGATTCTCTTTGTCTTTAACATTTAATTATGCTTTTAATTATGATGTATTTTAAGTATGATATGTCTTGGTGTGGACCTCTTTGTGTTCATCTTGTTTGGGAATCTCTGTGTATTCTGGGCATGTATGTCTATTGCCTTCACCAGGTTATGGAAATTTTCAGTCATTATTTCTTCATATAGGTTTTCAATTCCTTGCGCTCTCTCTTTTCCTTCTTGTAACCCTATTGCGTGAATGCTGGTACATGTAATGTCCCAGAGGCTCCTTAAACTATCCTTAGTTTTTTAGTATATTCTTTTTTCTGTTTTGTTTGTTCTCTGATATCTTTTCTTCTAAATCACTGATTGGGATCTTCTACTTCATTTAATCTACTGTTGGTTCCCTCTAATGTAGTCTTCATTTCAGTTATTGTATTCTTTATCTCTGACTTGTTCTTTCTTATGTTTTCTATCTCCATTTTTATGTTTCCTATGTCTTTGTTGAAGTTCTCACTTAGATCATTGAGCATCATTATAATCAGTGTTTGGGATTCTGCATCTGGTAGATTGCTTGCCTCTGTTTGGTTGTTTTTCTTTCTGGTGCCTGGGTTCTGTTCTTTTATTTGAGACATGTTTCTTTGTCTCCCTATTTTTGCTGCCTCCCAGTGTTTGTTTCTACATATTAGTAGAGTGGCCTTATGTAGTAGGTGTTCTGTGGGACCCAACGGCATAGTTTCCTTGCTCACCAAATCCAGGTGTGTCCCTTGTATGGGTTGTGTGTGTCTTTCTATTGTACTTGAGCCTTGGTTGCATATCAGTGAGAGGAATTGACCCTCAGGCTGGCTGGTTGTAAGGACTGGTCATGACTATAGTGGAGAAGCTGTTGTGCAACGGCTGACCCTACAGAGCAGGGTTTGTTTTAGTGGGGCTCTAGAGTCTCGTCAGCTGCCCTTTGGGTGTGTTGTTGGAGGTAGCTGGGTAATGCTCCAGCTTTGTTTGAAACTGGACCACCAGGCATGCCAGCCACGGGTGGGGACTTGCTGCAGGACACGTTTAGCTGCAGTCTGTGCCCACCTAGTATTAGCCATAAAGCAATGTGCAGATGGATGATGCCCTCACTAGGCTTGGAGATGCCTTGAAGAGGCCAGTCTGCTAATTGAGGCCGGCTGTCGCTAGTGCTGGGCTTACGGCTGCTCAGAGGTACAAACACACCAAAGCCAAATGATGCTTGTTTGGATTTTGTGAACCTTTGAAAGATTTTACAGAGTCCACAGCATGAGCTAAGACAGGTTGTTTGTATGGTAAAGCCACTGAAGGGTTTGGTATGCCCAAAAGTTGGGTGGGAAATTAGGGTGCGTCTGACAAAAGCACGGTATTTACCTGCATCTGCACACAGGGAGAGGGCGGGCTAGATAAATAAATAATAGTTTCCACTAGCTCCTTTGTCTGGGAAAAAGAAGTCCCTCAAGTCCTTAGAGTGAAACTAGATAACTCAGTTTCTCCCTGTATGTCCCTGGCATCTTTCGAACTTCTAGCCCAGTGCTGGAGCTCAGAGTGAGTTTGTCAGAGAGTACATCCACATGTGGGACCTTTAAGGGGAGTGTCTAGAACTCCAGCTGCTTTCTGGCTCAGTGAGCCACAATCTCTACTGGTTTCTATGACCAGAAATTATGAGGACTTCTCTCCCTGGCTCTGAAACCCTGGGCTGGGGAGCCTGGTACAGGCTAGAACCCCTCACTCCTCAGGGAGACCTCAGTAGCCAAGATATTCCTCCCAATTTTATACAGTTACACATGGATGCGGGAGCAGCCTGTTCTGCATCTCCAACCCCCCTACCAGTCTCAAGGTGACTTCTTATGTATGTCCTTAATTGTAGGGCTTCAGTTCAGCTAGACTTCAATTCTTTTTTTAAGATTTATTTTATTGTTTTACAGAAAGGGGGCAGGGGTGGAGAGGGCCCAGAGCAGTCTCCATAGTTGTACATAATTGTGACATGGTTTCATTTCACACAGGTGGATGAAGGGGTGCATAGGGTGGGAACTGAACTGGGGGCTTCCTGTACGGGAGGCGAGAACCTTCACCACTGAGCCATCCTGTCAGTTACCACTTGCGCCTCAGTTCACTATATGGGGTTGCACAAGCTGGGGCCAAGAACCAAAACCTAGACCTCACGCTCAACCACTGAGCTATCCTGGCATCCCCAGGCGATTCTTATAAATGGTTTCTCTGTAGTTCAGTTGTAATTAATGTGGTTCTGAGAGGAGGTAAGCAGTGTTTACCTACTCTTGCCATTTTGCCTGGAAATCTAGATAAATATATTTTAAAAAACCAAGAAGTTCATACAATAGAGACAGTCCACCCAATAGAAAAATGGGTAAGAAGCTGAACAGGTATTTCAGAAGAAGAAAAAGGCCACTAAATATATGAAGTCCTCACTCTTGTTAATAGTCAGTGAAATGAAACTAATGCCACACTGAGATACCACTATAAGCTTATCAGGAAGAAAATGAAAAAGACTGACACTTCTAAATGTTGGTGAAAATGTGAGACAGCTGGAAATTAGGAAAGCTGTTTAGCAGTATCCAGTAAGGCTGAACACATGTTATGTACTACGACCCTGTAATTCCACTCCTAGGCAGAAATGCACACCTATGTGCACCAAATTCCATGCACTAGAATATGTGAAGCATTTCGGTTAATAATTGTTCCCAAACTGGGAATGAACCAGATATCCATCAGATAAATAGTATGTAGTTTATTCAAGCAGTGGAATACTACACAACCACGAGAACCATGAACAAACACACAACAAAAATCTCACAAACACTATGTTGAGCAAATAAGTCAGATACAAAAGAATACATAGTTTGATTTTATCCATATAATGTTCAAAATCAAAGAATACTAACCTATGCTCTTAGAATTGGGGTAATGGTTACCCTTGGGGAGGTAGGAACTGGGAGCATGAGGGAGTTTCTAGGGTTCTGGTAATTTGCTTGTTGACTTGGGTACTGATGGTATGCATGTGTTCCATTTGTGAAAAATCACTGACTTGTTTGTATGTTACACTTCAATAAAAACTTAAAACAAATTGATGTCTTATTAATATTTTGTAACAAATTAGCCTGTATAATCAGCTAACTGAAGAAATGCTTCCTTCTTTGGCCTCTCCCCTTGGCTACGCTCTCACACGTGCACTCACAACCACTCACTTCTAAATGGTGAGGATGGCATGAGGCGCACCCCATCCCTAACACACACACTAAACTAGGTTTGCTACAGGTCTGATCATTAAAGAAGCAATTTGCCAAAATGTGAAATCAAGTCTGTCTCTGCCTTCCTACCTGTTGACTACACTCACTTTTCCTCTTACTCCCTTAGTGCCCAAATGTCCTCTGCTCTCTTTGCCCCAAAGTCTATTACTCAGGAGTAAATGCTCCTCTCAGGAAACACTTAGTACCTACATTGAACCAAAAGGATGGAGTTTCAATAGTTAACATTTTAAGCTGCAGGTGCTGGAAGGGCAAGGAGTCACCTGAACCTTTCTGACACCTTTGGAGAAATTAAAAGTGCAGACCTAACCAGGGGATACGGGATGTTCAAATCTTGGCTCTGCCTTTCGCAAGTTTGTACCCTCTCTGTGCCTCAGTCTCCTTATCATTAGTTATTCCTATCCTTCCCTCATATAGTTGTCATAAGAATAAAAATGAGTTACATATATGAAAGTTAAGAGAAGTGACTGATATAAGATAGGAGCTTAATGTTAGTGATCAACTTGGCTTTATCCAAGGTATGTTGTCCCCAAGGAAGCAGGACCTGGGAGTTCAGAGAGCAGAGGGTTTTGGGCTGACTGTAAGGCTCCCCAGACCAACTGAGAAGAGTACTCCTGGTGTCCCACACTTGCTCAGTATTGCAGTGAGGGGCAAGCACATGTGCTTCATATCTAAATGGAAGCAGAGGAGCAATTGAGGACACAAGATGGAGTTGGCTGGCCCCAGCCCCATATAAATCTGATAAATAAATGAATCCCTAAATAAATAAGTGTAGCACCTATGGCATTGATTGCCTTCATAGAATCAGAAATGTTGCTCTGTCAGAGGGTGGAGAATTAAGAAACATCTTATCAAGTGCGTAGTATTTGATATAACAGCAAGAAGGGAGGTGATGACAACATACACTTATGCTTTCTAATTGACCAAAGGGCCAGTAACCACCATAGGCATTTTGATAAAACATTTATAGAGCTCTGGTCCCTGGATCTGGCTTCTACTTTGAAGGCTCAGAGACCCTGTCAGTGACTGGCTCATGATACATACAAAGCCTGTGGTAGACAACAAAGTCAACTTATCAACAGTGAAAAATATGAGTAATGTTCACAAAGAATATTCACACTGGCATTTTCTCCCTATAAGAAGACCTACATAAGTAGCCAAATCTTCATTAAGAGGATACTTGAAGACATAAAAAATAACATAATGGCAACAAGTTAATAAAGGCTGAAGAATAAATTGCCAAAAGAGCTAATGGGACTGGGGATCTGGACCTCTGATAGCTGACAATGCTTTTTCTGCCTCTGCACTGATGATCAGCACTGTACCGTGACTCAAAGTGTCGGACTTTGTACACCTCTACTCTGATGCCCTTATTAATGCCACTAACACAAATTTAGACAGCAATCACATTCCTTAATTTCCAAGTTTGGGGAAGGGTTAAGCTAGGCAACTCTGTACTGAATCATTACACAGATTAGTTAACAGAAATCAGTCTCTAATCAATGTCTTCTCTCACTGGAAAATTTCTTTGGGGAGTCACACTAGAACCAGAGGTTTAGTGGGTACTGAAAGAGCAGGTACTACTTGCAGGATTCCAACTGTCTGCACATTAGGATACCTCCCCTTTGAATGAAGCTGGAAATGGCCAAACTCTCTCCCTGAACCCTGTAGCTATACAGTGCCTTTCCTTTGGTTATATTGTAGTCCCAAGGAATTCAATTTGAGCTCCCTTAATTGTACCACAATTCAGTCATGGTCTCAGATCGATCTTCTTAATTTCAGTTATGTCCTCTCCACAAATGGCTGATTTGATCTTTATTTCTACTTCCATCTTCACAGGGAAAACTGAATGGTAGTCACTTTCATGAACTTTTTACATCAATGAAAAGCCTGGCCCTTTCTCTTCTAATAGTTAGTCTTTAATGGAAAATTACCAAATATTTATGCTGCGGGTTGCATGTGTGAGGAAGACCTACCAGCTTTTGCCTTGGTAATGGTAGGAAGGGGCTGCTTTCCCCTAAAACTTCTTAAGTCTCTGTCCAGACACTTAAGTACAGCAAGGTTATGTCAGGGAGTTGAGGGAAGATCAGAGAAGGCAACGCCAGCAAAGCTCACAAGAGGGTAAATGCAGAAGCCCTTCACCCCCAGGCACGGCTCTGGACCTCCTGCACAAAGGAGCTTGTTTAGACCCCAGAGCCCTCTACAGCCACTTGAGCTCTTTCAATCTCTTCTACCTACTGAAGGCCCTGGACCTTCCTTTTCTCTCTGCTTTGTATTACCAACAATTATTCCATTATTTGGGGGAATTCTCTCCTTGAAATTATCTATGGAGTGGAAGGTGCAGAAGGCTAAAAATGTTTTATTACTTGCTTAGAATTACAACCATTAAGTGAGAATTGTGAGGAAATACTAAAGAAGCTTTTCATGCTCTACTGAACTATCACAATACTTTTTGACACTTTCCCCAGAACAAAAATGAACCTGGATATATAACACAAAGAGTTCACTACTGTAACCTCCCCAGCACCAGTATAAAATCTTAGCTAGCTAACAGCAGCCACCGTATTCAACAGTACTATTATTTATTTTCCCAAACGACTATGGCAAACCACCACCAAGGCAAAAAGACTTAATTTTTGTAAACTGGTAAGTTTGGAGACTGATAGATTGCAGAAGAAACAAATTAGGTAACCCATGTTCTCTTGATAAAAGATTTGCTACTCTAATATCATGAATATATAAACAAATAAGAGACTATACTCTCTTAACAAGTACTCTGGATAATTATAGAAAGTAATGTCTTTTTAAACATGCTTTAAAGAATATACAATAGTTGCTCTGCTGTGCTCTTTAAGCTTTTCACTACATCTAAAAACTATCAAGTTTTCTGAACAGTAATGTAAAGTAAGGACAACAGTAGCTGTCAGTTTTGGAATAGGTGTCAAGGAAGAAGCCAGAGTTGACAATGGTAAGGGTTTTGAAACAGCAAATACAAATTCTGAATGGTGATGAGATGCAGGATCCTACTGCGCAAAGCACAACGCTGTAACAGAGAAATAGACAATACTTCTTTCTGGGCCAAAGCAGGTAACAATCTATAGCACTTAGCACCAGCAGCCTACACCTAACACGGGGAGAATTAATCTGAAGTCTGCCAGCCTGTTTTTACAGTCACATCCTCCCATTGTAGTTCTATATCTAAATCTGAGGAAAAATGTGCACCAGGTTTACATGGGAGAGCTTTTCATTACGTCTTGAGAAAAAACAACTACAGTATTTTTGTTCAATAAAGAAAGGTATATCTAATTACATTATTGAAACCTAGAAACATTAATTGCTACAGCAGGAAATTTTTCAGAGAGCCCTCCAAATCCAAAGCAGTTCTATGCTGGCATCCAAAACGTTTTATACAATACCAGAACTGCATATTAGCAAATAAAGTAATTATTATTTATAACAAAATGTAATAACTGGCTAAAATTCTAGGTAAATAACTTTTATGACAATCAAAAATTTAGTTTTAAACTTATCTTTAGTAATACATACTGAACTTAAGTACATTCAACTATACATTCAACTGTACAGAACGCAATCCATTTAATCTTGAAAAACACCATATAACAAAACTATGAAAATAAAAGCACACACATGCAAGCCAGTACGTTCCCTCATCAGTTCTCCAACTATTAGTTTAATACTGTAAACAAACATTGAATGAATCAGAGGACTGGAGAGTACAGTGGATTTCACAAGTCATATTATAATTGTTATGAGATAAGAGAGTGTAGAACAAATGGAATTTTTAGAACATTACTTAAAAATAGATTTTTAAAGACAAAGGTCCCAACTCATTCTTATATACACACGTAAAAAGTTCATCTGTCACAGACAGCAAATACTGAATTTATACACTGGAGTTTCCGGCACCATCCTATACATTTAGAATAATTAAACAGAAAGTTGTCAAAACTATCTAAGGTGGGTCATTCAAATCTGTAGAAGATGGAACACAGCTGCTCTGGTATTCACCGCTGCTTCTCAAATGCAAAAACCAAGTAAATACCTGAAAAGAAAATAAAGAGTTTGGTTTTTCATAGTCAGGGTAAACAAAAACTCTCCTATCTACAACTCAGTGAAAAATTTTAGGCCTTCAGTAGTTTCTGAAGAGGAAAAATTCTATTATTTCTAAGTTCCTCTATTTTGAGTCATTTAAACAGGTATGGGGTTATATATGATGTTTATTTGAAAACAAATGTCCAACTTGCAGTAATACTCAGTGACAGCATAGCCCTTGAGAAAACCAATTTAACAGCTCTAAAAATCTTTAAAAATGGTTTGAGATGAGAAAATTTAAAAGTATAAAAAAAAAAGAATATTAAAACTAAAAAATCTTATGACTTAATTCCTTTTACCTGGAGCAAGATAAATAGGTAGAATAAGTTTTCTATTCAGAAAAAACTAAGAAGAATGATAAGAAACATATCTAACATACAATTAAAATTCCAATTATTGAACTGCTGTGTTGTAGAACCTGGTAAGGAAAAGTGAGCCAAAAGCCACATAATAACCAATGCTTGGAGATGTTAATCTGGTCCCAACAGTGATATTACTGCATGAATCAGCACTAAGAGTACTCTCCCCTAAATAAAGTTTCCTGCTTTGCCGTGTGTTCCAAGACATTTAAATGCATCTCTGGTTCTTCATTCTGAATCACACTAAACTTCAAACCTGTATCTTTTAATAAAGCCCAATCAGTTTTATGATTAAATACCTGAAAAGATGACAAATCCTCAAAACATCACAAAGCTGTTCAGGGTGTGTGCTAGGACATTCATTCAACCAGTAAGCCAAGATAACAGGCTACGAAACTTGAAGCCCTTGCTTCTTGAGTTAACTTTTGAACAAGGAACAGATGAAGGACATCACACTACAGAACAAGCCTCCCGATTCTTCAGCATTTTGTCCTTCCAACCCAACCCTTACAGGAGTCATATAAGTCTTTCCAAAACACTACTTTGGTCAGGCTATGCTCTGCTCTTTATCTACTAGTTCCCAACTTTTTCTCTTTCTCTCTCTTCCTTCCTTTCTTTCTTCCTTTCTTTCCTCTCTTCCTTTCCTTTCTCTCCTTCTTTCCTTCCTTCCTTCCTTCATTTGTTCATTCATTTATTTATTTATAGGAGAAATGAAACATGGCTGGCAGTATAGTTGACATGTTTTCATAAAACAGGCAGGTGATCATCAACACTGATGATTCTTTTAGAGCTTGCTCAACCTGTGGCCCAGGACAGCTTTGAATGAGGCCCAACACAAATTAGTAAACTTTCTTAAAACATTATGAGATATTTTTGCGATTTTTTAAAAAGCTCATCAGTTATCATTAATGTTAGTGTATTTTATGTGTGGCCCAAGACAATTCTTCTTCCAATGTGGTCCAAGGAAGCCAAAAGTTGAAAACCCCTGTTCTAGAGGTTAAGGAAGCAAAGCAGTCTAAAGTAGTCACAAGTATGTCACATTTAGAACAGACCAACATTACTTGCCTTGCCCCATACTATAAGGCTGCATGCAACCCTGCCAAACCTACCTCTAACACACCTATACCTACTGCAAATGACCCAGCACTCCTATTCTGCCCTCACTGAGGGTCACTTAAAACCACTAAGATGCAATGTCTGATTTTAGAGAAGCAATTACTAATCTGCCTTTCTAACTCAAATTATTCCAAAAGTCTCATTCTTGAACTATTCCTAAAAGCAAATCAACAATTCTTTCTTTTCACATTTAAAGCAACTTCTAGAGGCACAGTGGGCTGTTGTAACAAGAGCTTCATAATTAGACCAGGAGTCTAATCAAAATATAACTTCTTACATTTATTAGACTGTGACACCAGGCAAGATACCTTCCAGCTCTTCAGTTCAGAAGAGTGTACCTTATCAAAGAGTTGACTGGTACTAAGCGCAGATCTTGGCTGCAATTTGGCCACTGCTCATTTCATATTGCTTTTCACATCTCTAACCATCTCTTCTTTCCTTTTCCTCTCTATCCAATTCAGCAAGTCCTAAGAAATTTTCCTTTCATGTGAGCCTCCATGAGGCCAAAGGTTATGCATATCAACCTCTTGGGTTAGCTCTGTGACCTTAGTTAAGTTTACTCACTACTTTTTCACCAGGGAAAGGAGACATTATAATAAATAGTCAACTGTCAATTTGTAAGGATTAAATGAGCTACAACATATGAAAAGCTTAAAAAAATGTACCCAGGCACATGTTAAACACTCAGTAATATCAATTACTATTTCTCAAGTTTCGTGAATTTTCATTAATCTCTCCTTCACCTATTTTTCCCATTATAGTAACTTACAGCACTTAAAATTGCCTAAATAGTGTCTGTTTCTTTCATTAGATAGTACACTTCTGGAAGGCAGAAATTATAACTTGTTTACTTTTTTATCCCCTAAAGCCTTTTCACAGAACTTAATGTTTACCAAATGGATTGGATTACTACTTGTGCCTTCAAATAATCAACAAGTATTTAAATGAACAGTGGGAGCTACCTTCTAAGTCCCCAGGAAAACCACATAGGGTCTGATCACCATCTTCACAGTAAGGTCTGGCAGCTAACTTCCTCACTGTCCATCTGCTGAAGAACTACAGGCCTTCACAGATTTGCCAGGCCTCTGACTTCTCTTCCAAAGACAGGAACTTCACTATAGAATGTCTCCACAGAAAGCATATCCCAACCTCTATAAAATATCCCTGCTCACTGCTCCTTCACTGAATGTTCCAGTATTATAGTTTCACTATCAAAATCAGAACAGCCAGAATCAAACAAAGTACATGGAAGTTTTCTATAAGCCAAAATTGCCTATAGGCATTTGAGATAGACAGTAAATACAGATGGCTATATAGTAATGAGAAGACAATGGAAATGTTTAAGAATGCTTGTGAAGGTTTGTTAAGCAACATCCTGCACATATTTTATCTTGGCACTAAACAGCTGTGCAAGAAAGTGAGAATTGACATAATAAGATTTTTCTGTAAATATAAATATACACAGCCTAATATGTGTCAGAAAAATTCTAAAGTTTTCAGATTTTAATGATCACTTTTAAAGTCTTTGAAAATGTCAATAAATCTACACTGATGATATACTCACTTGTAGCATCCCATTCCGATTTACTTAAGGTACCCTAAAATTACAAAAAAAAAAAAGGAAAATTTTAGATTGAAAGATTGAATATGTAAGTATAGTTGACCCTTGAACATGGATTTGAGCTCATATATGACCTTTTCAATAAGGTAAATGTATTTCCTTATGATTTTAATAACATTACCTTTAGCTTACTTTATATAATATATACGACATGCAAAATATGTCTTAATCAACTGTTTACATTATTGGTAAAGATTCCAGCCAACAGGAAGCTATTAGTTAAATTTGGGGGGGGATCAAAAGCTACACATGGATTTTTGACTGTGCTAGGAGTCAGCACCCCTAACCCTGATGTTGTTGAAGGGTTAACTCTGTGTGTGTGTGCATAAACAAGGGCTGTCTGGAAAAAAAAAACAACCATTGTCAATATAGTAAGAATGGTTACATGGCTAGATATATATATGCTTATTTTTTAATAATGGACAGAGGTGCCTAAACAACTCTATCTTTGCTATGAATACATGTACAATTTACTATAAATATTGTGATCTGAACACGTAAAATAAATCAATAAGATTAATCCTTAATACCATCTTCTCAACACTTTTGCCCTCCTGCCAAATTTTCTAAACCAGGGGTCCCCAACCCCTAGGTTATGGACCCATACTAGTCCGTTACCTATTAGGAATCAGGCTGTACAGTGAGAGGTGAGTGGTGGGCAAGCCAGTGAAGCTTCACATGTATTTACAGCTACTCCCCATCACTTACATTATTGAGCTCTGTCTCATGTCAGATCAGCGGCAGCATTAGATTAATTGTATTAATATAATTATTTCATTGTATTACAATGTAATAATAGAAATAAAGTGTGCAATAAATGTTAATGCACTTAAATAATCCCAAAACCTTTCCCCATACCCGCTCTCTGGTCCATGGAAAAATTGTCTCCCACAAAACCAGTCCCTGGTACCAAATACAATGAGGCTCACTGCTCTAAACTACATTCTCAACCAGAGGGTGAATTTGTATAAAGAAGGTATTTGCGTGTGTGTGTGTGTGTGTGTGTGTGTGTAACTGGAAAAAGCATTTATCTTGTATATTAAACTTGGAAAATGAAAAAATAAAAAATGCCTATCTCAAAACATCAAATAATCTTGAAGGAGAGAATAAGGTTTTTGTATTTTTACAAAAGAATCACAAATAAAGTACATATCATGCAAAGGAAATAAATTATTTCTTAAATAGTTATCAAATCATTAAAAATTTTTGATATATGTTGCTCCTTTGTACAAGCACTAACTTACAAGATATAGTGGTAATTCTAGTAACTAATGTAATTTTGGAGAAGTGATGAATGTAAACAATATTCTAAGATGTCAGCAGAGACATGTAATGCAAATATCTATAATTTCTGTTAATTACACAGTCCCAGCTACAGAAAACATTGTGTATTGTTGCATTCATATTTATTAAAGAAAATGTAAACCTTCACATAGAAGTCAGTAAAAATGAAAATGTAATTTTTTCCCATCAGAGTTCATGAGCCCAAGAATTTTATCTATGGGACACCATGAGTTAGTAGTACCTGGGTTAAAATACAGTGATATGGCAAGGAAACTCTCAAACTAAGTGTCTAACTTCCTCCCCATCCTTAATGCTTCAGATACAGCACTACATTTTCAGTTCACTGAAGTACATATAATTCTCTATTCCATGGTTATATTACTAAAAAACCATTATGACTTGGGGGAAATAAGAGTAATATGTGGGGAAGTTGGGATGGCTCAGTGGGTTAAGCGCTCACTTTGCAGACCCAGGGACCAAGAATCGAATCCCGACCCCGGCCCGTGCGGACCCATATGCTAAACTGGGGAGTGCCCCCAGTTCGGTTCTCACTGGGATGAGACCCCGGCCCAGTTCCTGCCCTGCACAGCTCCGTGCCCACCTGTGGAATGAAACTATGTGGAAAAACCAATGATGTGCAACTATGGAGATTATTCTGGGCCCTCCCCCTTCTCTCTGTCTCTGTCTTTGTCAAAAACAATAAAAATAAATCTTTAAGAGTAATATGTATCTGATTTGCCATTCAATGAACCCAAGTTCTGTACACCAGTGAAATGATTTCCTAACTTTCCATGTTTTTCATTTCTCTGTCTCTGTCAGAACAAAATAAATCTTTTTTTGAAAATATTTACTTTTATTGTTTTTTGACAGACAGAGAGACAGAGAGAAGGGGGAGGGCCTAAAACAGTCTCCATAGTTGACAGCATTAGTTTTTCCTACAGTTTCACTCCACAGGTGGATGCTGGGCTGGGCAGGACCTGGGCCGGGAGCCTCCTGCATAGGCCCCAGCAAGAACTGAAAGGGGGGCACACCCCAGTTCAGCATATGGGTCCACATGGGCTGGGGCCGGGATTCGATCCTCGGGCTCCAGGGTTGCAAGCGAGCACTTAACCTACTGAGCCATCCCAGCTTCTCTGAGAACAAAATAAATCTTAGAAAAAAAAAAAAAGAAAACTTACCAAAGGTAACCTTACTTGACGGTTCTTCATGTACTTTGCTGCATGTTCATAGTCATCCATATTCTCAGAGATAAGTTTAGAATTCCCATTTGCAGGATATGGCTAGGGAAGCAAGTGAAATTCCCAGTTAAGATATTACACTGAAATTCACAATTCAGAATTAAACACTAAGTTGCTGAAATAAA
Source organism: Craseonycteris thonglongyai (assembly GCA_004027555.1). Lineage (NCBI taxonomy): Eukaryota > Metazoa > Chordata > Mammalia > Chiroptera > Craseonycteridae > Craseonycteris > Craseonycteris thonglongyai. The sequence continues at coordinate 30,595 of PVKE010006352.1, read as the reverse complement.
ACAATTAACACAATAATCCCTATGTCTTACTTCAGGAATACAAACTACACATGTTTTTGAAATTTGGGGATGGGGTGGGGGGGAAGGTTGCAGGGAAATCCCCTTTTAACATAGCGGCTGTTATGGTTAACTTGATCATAATCTTAGAATATTTACAGTTAAGACTAACAGTATCATTTAATCATTAACAAGGACCACTTAACAGCAAACAGTTGTATCTCCCTGATTCCATTGAAGAATTTTTCTGTTATAACACAAGGCTGAAGGAAGGTATTAAGAAAGAGCTAAATACTAATTTGAGCACTATAGTGATTTAATGGCCATGGAAGGTATGAACAGCAATTATAAACAATACAAACGAAAAATTTGAGTCAAGAGAGAACCCTGTGAGTTTACCAAGAAAAATAATCCAGTTTCCAAAACACAGAATCTGAAGAAGGGTCTCTCTCTCTCTCTCTCTCTCTCTCTCTCTCTCTCTCTCACACACACACACACACACACACAGCTGTTTTTTAGCGTATGCTGGCAAAATGTTTATTCAAGTTACCTCAAATACGATTTTTAATCCATTTTAACTTCTCTGTATACTATAAAGAACAGTGCTTTGTAAACACATGTAAATCAAAATATAAATTACTTAGAATATTTCATATAACCATCTACTCTACAAGTTATATATTCTTGAAAATTCCTTTGTTTGCTTACAACAAAGCAGCTAGTTAGAAACAATTTAGAACTAGATCTCCCTGACAAATTTTAAGAAAATAATCCAGAAATGTCTACTTTATCTTCTTTTTCCTTACAAATACTCCACAGTAAACTCAGGCACTAGAAATTTAGCTATTTGTTTGCTGTTTAAAAAGTATTTGGCTTTTTGGATTTCCATATAGTTACCATTAGCGACTATACTCTTTATTGTATCTTAACAGAGGGATGTAAGAAACCCACTGTGATCACTAAGTTCTCTTGAAGCTTCAGTTTAAAAACTTGTGGTTTCATCTCATCACAAAGCTTCAAAACTTTAACTTGAATGACTGCCAAATTATTCTGTTGTAATTTTTTTCTTCAATATATCAGTTTAATAAGACTGCTCCATGTGATTACTTGCCTGTCACTGGACATCAGGTTTCTCTCCCCTGCTGATCATTTTAAAAGACTAAAGAACATATGATGATATAGGCACTCCTCACTTAACAACCAAGTTCTGTTCCAATGACTAGGTCAATAGCGAATTGGTCAATAAGCGAGGAGCTTAAAGGTGGATGTCTTGTGGTATGTCATGGTACCATAGGGTATGTATTTTTACACAGATACCACATGACACCACACATAAATGAAGTATATAGTCTTGCGGGACTGTGAGGCCTTGGTGCAGTGAATATTAACCAACTGAGGTAAGAAGACAAAGACAGAAAGGGGAGTCCCCACACTGGAGAACTGGTCAAAGTCTGAGTGGCCATTAAACAAGTAGGTCGTTACATGAGGAGTTGCTGTAAAGCTGCAAAGTGATTGTTTTATCTTATTAAGTGTCTCCCTTTAAAGCAGTTATCTTTCCAGAACTGTTCCCAGATGAGAAAAAAGAAAACAGATGTCAGGACTTTTAAACCACAGTTCCTTGATTTGTGTCTTTTCATCCTTCCTTCTATTTGCTACACTGCTCCAGGAGAGCAGAGCAAAGTTTTACTGGTTCTACTGCTAAAACTCTAGGCCAGCTGCAGGATGACAGCTTTAGGAAAATACCTTTTACAGCAAGCATCGGAGAACAGGTCAGTTCAAAATCTGACCTGGACCAAAGCAACAGAATCCTGGCTGCTCTGTCTGCCTCTGCTCTCCACCATCTTTCATAGTGCTATCCAAGTCATGTTCTCACTCTTATTTGGTCATATCCTCTCTTACTCAAAGTCCTTTATAGGTGTGCAAAAGTGACTTGGTGAAGCAGCAGAAAAAATCAAAGGACTTTTTCAAACTATACACTATTCTGCTCATGTATGTCTGCAGATAGCCACAGTGATAGATCATATCCTCAAGGGCAGTAATGGGGGAGAAGGAAGAATGCAAAACTACTGTGCTAAGAAATACTGAATTGTTAGTACTTCTTCAAACATTTTCTGCTCTCATGCTTCCCTGCCTTTATTCTTACAGGCTACTTGCTTCACAAAGGCCCTTTTATAGACTCACTGCACTTTATTTCTTCATTAAGGCAATTCTCACATTATACTAAATTATTTACTTGTATGTTTATCACCTGAATATAAGATTCTTGAAGAGAAAGTATAAACAACTGATCATTGTACATGCAAAGCACCATCAATTTAGGATAATATGTACTAGAGGCATGTATATGGGGAGCAATTTACGTATACAGTTTTTCTAGTTTTCTTCTCTCCCTCAAAACAAACAAGACTCTCCTGTAAATATAAAGCAAATAGAAACATTCCCAATTCTAAAGTATAAGAAATATAACCAACCAAGAATATTAACAATTTAGTGATTACTGGCTTTAAAAATCTTTCAGGGAAGCCGGGATGGCTCAGTGGGTTAAGTGATCACCTTTCAGCCCCAGGGACGAAGGATCAAACCCCGGTCCTGGCCCGTGCGGACCCATATGCTGAACTGGGGAGTGCCCCCAGTTTGGTTCTCACCGGAGTGAGACCCCGGCCCAGTTCCTGCCCTGTGCAGCCCCACGCCCACCTGTGGAATGAAACTATGTGGAAAAACCAATGATGTGCAACTATGGAGACTGTTCTGGGCCCTCCTCTTTCTCTCTATCTCTGTACCTCTCTCTCTTTGTCAAAAACAATAAAAATAAATGTTTAAAAAAGAAACAAAACGATCTTTCAAAATAAAACAGGGCATTTTTGTTGGATGCCATTTATAAAAACTGAAGAAAACATAAATGTTAGAAGCCACATGATCTCAAACAAGTCATTTACCATCTCTAAGCCTCAGACTGTTCATTTAAAAATAGGAAAAGTGGCTGCTTTGCCTACCTTATGGGATAATTATGAGGATAAGTGAGGTCCTTAAAATACTTTTAAGTTTGACTATTTGACTGATATGATTCTGCTGATCCATAACAAAAATGCTCACTGAGTCCTTTCGATATATCCAACACTGATAAAAAAAATTAGGAAAACTAACTAATGGCTGTACACTGTGTTTAAAGCTTGTATAGACTACCTTCACTACTGCATTAGGGGAAGCAGAGAGGAGTCCAGGAGTTAAAGCAGATCTCAGGATCATACAGTCAAAAAGACTGGGATCCTATTTTAAAGCAGTACTATCTAGAAAATAGAATTCGATGACAGCATCACTAATTCATTCAGGTACTTACTGAGAACACACTTTGGAAAGTTTGTGTACCAAGCTCCATCCTAGGTGCTGAAGAGCCTAGTGTAGTTATAATCTGTGTAATTTATAATCAATATTATGTATCAATATGGCCTTGAAAAGAATCTCAGAAGCAGCAAAACAAGTTTACCATAACCTAGAATTTTTATACCTTTTTAAAATACTTACCTCCAAGGCCTGCATTCGTTTTAATAACATTTTATTTTCATTGTTCTTAATCTTTTCATCATAGAATTCCAGAAATGTTTTTTTGTAGACTAGTTTCATATTGTACTTCTTCACCATTCTGTCCAAAAAGAAATTATTTAATGAAAAGGCTTTCAAAATGTTTCTAATAATTCCTCAATAGCTTACTTTCACAATAGTGACATCTTCTGGACTTAACTAAAAAAGCCACCATCTCCTTTATATATTTATAATAAAATAATGCAAAATGAATGATAAGCAACATACAACTAACCATGAACATAAGAAAATATGCCTTCTAAATGTCAATGGGCCAGTAGCTCTCTCGACTAATGGAACAAATAGAACAAAGGGCTGTGAGATGGGATTGAAGAAATATAAGAAACGCTTTTCTATTGATTCCATTTTATTTAACTTGATCCTTCACAGTGGCATTGAAAATGGCTACCAACTTCCTTAAAATATTCTTCCTCTCTTGGGTTCTATGGGAAGATACACTATTAACTTTATCCTACATCTTGGGCTGCTTCTTCATAGTTTGTTTCAAGGTTTCCTTTATCTAACTTCTAAATTTTAAGGTTCTGAAGAGTTTGACCCAGGGGGCCTTCATCTCCCTGACATTACCTACCATGCCAACAACTATCGGTGCTCAGCACTCTCTTCTGTCCCCCTCATTTATTTACTTCACTGCTTACTAGAAATTTCCACCAGGATGTAGAATGGATATTCTCTAAGTTCCCATACCCAAAGCTGAACCCCATGAGATTGCTCCTCTGCCAATCTTCGCTCATTCAGTAAATTTTTCTAATAATTCATGCAAGATACCCTGGGAGTTCTCTATGTCACCTCCCCCTCTATACTGCCCACTGTATTCAACATGCCACTATATCCTCTCTATTAAACTATAAAATGTACTTCAGTGGCTTTCCTTCAACATCTTGAACTAGCCAAGCTCTTTCCCACTTCAGGACCTTCTTTGAATGTGGGCCAACACAAATTCATAAACTTTCTTAAAACATTATGAGATTTTGAGATTTTTTTTAGCTCACCAGCTATTGTTAGTGTTAGTGGTTTTTATGTGTAGCCCAAGACAATTCTTTTTCCAATGTGGCTCAGGAAAGCCAAAAGGTTTGACACCCCTGCTTTAAAAACAAAAGCAGGGGAAGCTGGGATGGCTCAGTGGGTAGAGCGCTCACTTTGTAGCGCCAGGGACTGGGGATCGAATCCCGGCCCCAGCCCGTGCGGAACCATATGCTGGGCTGGGAGCTCCCCCAGTTCAGTTCTCTCTCTGTCTCTGTATCTCTCTCTCTGTCAAAAAAAAAAAAAAAAAAAAGCAATAATAAGACTCAAGGAATGGCCCAGAATCCCACTTCTGGGTATTGATCAGAAGAAACCCCAACGCTACTTCAAGGGGACATGTGCATCTATATGGGCACTGCAGCATTATTTACAATAGCCAAGATGTGGAGGCACCCCTGCTTTAGATCTTGACTTAAACTTCTTCACAGATGGCTTCCTTAAATACTCAATTATAGTAGATCTTCCTGTTACACTGCGTGTTTTTCTTTTCCCCACTGCATTTGACAAAGTTATAACTATAAGAGAGCTGTTTGAAAAAAAATCCATCCACAAATACCTCTATTTTTCATAGTGCATGGCTGGATACTTTCTAGACAGCCCTCATATATCTGTAGACAACATGAGAGAGCCTGGGGATGATTTCAGGCAGCAGGTAAAGGAGGAGAAGAAAAAAGGTGAAAGATTCCAGAAAGGGTACATAGAAGAGCTTGTGATGCGACAGGTGAGGGGACAGGATGAAGATAAAAAGTTGAAGGGCTTTGGGATTTGTATCTAAGAGGCATATAATAAGGCAGGATCTTGCAACTTGAATTAGTCCTTGGAAAGACAACATGAGTCAAGATACATGTAAAAGTCTCTTCTATTCCAGGCAGTTATTTTCTATATATCTCCAAAATAAGCCTTTAGAAATGAAACCAAGTTTTACACCTAAGAAATAACATAATTACAAAGAACTAAAACTCATTTTGACCAATTCAAATAGATTTGCCATATAAAAGACAGTTTTATTTTTGTTCCATTTCTAAATGAAATGGCAAAAGGGTACTTCAAAAATCCCTATGCATTTTTAGATTCTGTCTCACCAAATAAACCTGTTTTAATAAATATAATATCTTTTAAAAAATTTTAGATATTATAGTTATGACTTATGTATACCATCATTAGGCAATTTAAGTAGAAAAGACTAAGTGCTTAGCTTTTTAAAAAGTTAAAATCACCAATTTTGTTAATCAAAAACACCAAACTAACATATGAAACACACTAAAAGTGTTTCATTTATTCTTTTATAAAGTTTGTATTTTCCAAAAGTTTACTAATTTTAAGAAAATGTGATTCAAATTTTAGTGTATTTCTCTCATAGTCACACTCAATTTTCTTCTATTATTGCATGAACTCTTGAAAATCTTATATTCTTCATTTTACAAGCTAAGACACAATTCAAATATTACCAACTAAAAGTAAGCAGGCAATAAAACTTTTTTCAGGGGAAGCCAGGATGGCTCAGCAGGTTAAGCACTCGCTTTGCAGCCCCAGGGATTAGGGATCGAATCCCAGCCCCGGTCCATGTGGACCCATGTGCTAAATTGAGGTGTGCCTCCTATGCGAGAGGCTCCCTTTTCAGTTCTCGCACCCTGGTTCGACCCCCAGCTCACAGGGGCGTGCCTCCCATGCAGGAGGCCTTGAGCCCAGTTCCTGCCCTGCGTGGTTCCCATCCACCTGTTTGGAAACCATGTTGATAACTGATGACATACAACTATGGAGACTGCTTTGGGCCCTCCCTCTTCTCTGTCTCTGTCAAAAACAAAATAAATCTTTGGGAAAAAAAAACTACTTTTTTCAGTAAAAAAAAACAACTTGTTTTTAAAAAGTAGGAAATCAAGTTCGGTCAACTGTGACACCACATTTAAGTTGACCCTTCCTTCCTCTCTCCCTATCAGGAAAACTCCAAGACCAAGATGTCTCATAAGGCTTTGAAACCATTTGCAATGTCAGGTATTTCCTGTCACAAATTGAAGGTAATAGGTTCTCTTTCCTACTTAAGGATAAAATAATTCCAGGAATAAAAGAAAACTAATTAAGTAAGACTGTATAGCACCAATCCTAAATTTGAGGTTAGTCTTTTTTTTTTTAACAAGGCTATAACTTTTCTTTTGGTCCCCTATAAAGTAAGGAGTGACCAGAAATACTGTTTTTTATTCTTTCTCACTGAAGGCAAAAAGAGAATAGTAACATTAAAACGACATTCTTACTCAGTTAGCAATGGAAAATAGACCAAGAATTCAGGGACATCCACAACACCTTCCAACTTGAAGTCGTACTTGCAGCCAAATAAGGGATAATCTCCTTTCTTCTGAAATTTCACAGTATATATTTCATTTCCAAATGATTCTGTTTCTGAAATTTCAAGGCGTCTTCTATAATGGTTATCCCCAAAACAACAACAACAAAAAAAATTAAAATTGCTATTAGCTCACTTACTTTGGTCAGATTATGTATGTGAAAAAACAACATAATTTAAAAAAGACAACTAATCAGCTTTTTAATTGAATTTGGGCTACTTTTCAGCAATACACTAAAGCAGGGATTCCCAACCCTGTGCCCGCGGGCACCATGGCGCCCGCAGCCCGATTTGTGTGCGCCCGCCATTATTTCACTGCATCAGAAGTTTTTCATAAACACTAAGTAAAACTATAATTTATTTTTATACATTTGTTAGAATTTGAAAATATTGTTTGAGTATCTACACAGGTTGATTATATTCGTTGGTATGTTTGCGATATCGTATGTATAAGTTTTTCCCTAGCTTTCGCCTTTGTACATGTCACGTCTCGTTTAGCCGCTGCACTCTTTAAACTCTCCTCCGCCCAACCGGGAGACGCGAAGTTGCCATTTTGATCGCGGTTGCTGGACTGATCGGGTCGTGACAGTTAGCTAGGATCACAGTGTTTTGATATATTCGATTTTAAATGAACTGAAAGCGAGGTAGGTAATCTATTATTATGGTGGCAATTTGATATGATATTGTAGTTCTATAACTATTTTTATTTTTGTAGTCCTAAAATGAGTGGACCAAATAAGAGAAAACGAACCTATAATTTTAACACAGACTGGGAGAAATCATATTGTTTCATTAATTTAAAAGGTAAATGCGTTTGCCTGTTGTATGGCAGTAGTATTGCAGTGCCGAAAAAACATAACGTTGAACGTCACTTTCAGACAAGTCATACCACTTTTGATACGAATTATCCACTTAAATCTGAAGAAAGAAAAAAATAAATCAACTAAAATGAAGTTTAACTACTCAACAGACTGTTTTCACTAGACATGTGGAAAAATCTAAAAAGGCAACCATTGCTTCTTTCAAAATTTCTCACATGCTGGCAAAGAAGAAAAAACCTTTCCAGGATGGTGAATTGTTCAAAGAAGCATTTCTGACTGCTGCCAATTGTTTGTTTGAGGAATATTCTAACAAGCGTGAGATTATGTCGGCAATACAAGACCTACAGTTGTCAAATAACACAGTCACAAGAAGAATACATGCAATTTCAAAAGACTTGCAAACTCAGTTAAAGACTGACTGGGAAATATGTGACTGCTTCTCTCTGCAATTGGACGAGTCAACAGATATATCAGACACCGCACAGTTGGCAGTTATGGTGAGAATGGTATTTAGTAACTTCACAGTAAAGGAGGAACTGTTGCAAATATTACCAATGAAAGGACAGAGAGGTGAGGATATTTATAAAACTTTCAGAACATACGCCAGGTCGATAAACATGCCTTTGCATAAGTTGTCTGTGATAACTACCGATGGGGCACCAGCAATGGTTGGTAAAAACAAAGGATTTATTGCCCTTTGCAGGAAAGATGAATCCTTTTCAAATTTTATGTCCTACCACTGTATTATCCATCAGGAAGCTTTGTGTTGTAAAATACTGCCCTTTGAACATGTTATGAAAATAGTCACAAAGATAATCAACTCTATTCGAGCAGCTCCATTGCAACACCGACTTTTCAAGGCCCTGTTAAGAGGATACTGAAGATAAAGAACACGATCTCATCCTGCATACTGAAGTATGTTGGCTCAGTAAAGGTAAAGTTCTTACAAGATTTGTAAACTTAATTGAAGAAATAAAAACATTTATACATGATAAAAATGAAAATTATGATGAACTAACAGACTCTTGCTGGCTGGTGGATTTGGGTTTTCTTGCTGACACCATGGAAAAATTAGATTCTTTCAATTTGGAGTTGCAGGGAAAAGACAAAAATAGAGCTGAAATGATAAGCTCTGTAAACACATTTAAAGCAAAATTGACTCTGTTGATATCACATCTGCATATCAAGTCTCTTGTGCACTTCCCATATATGAGGAAAATACTAGGTAACAATGAATTAAACGTGTCATTATTTATTGAGACCCTGCAAGTGCTTCAAAAACAGTTTGAAGAGAGATTTCTGCAGTTTACAAATATCGAGCCAATTGTCTCCTTCTGTATCAATCCTTTTACTTGCCAAATAAATGGAACAGAACTAGCCGCATGTATTGCAGACCTTGTTCCGGGGAAAGCAGAACTAGAGTTAGAAATTTTGAACCTTAAGAATGATATTTTGCTAAAATCCTTAATATCAGAGGACTTATGGAACATAGTCGACAAAGAAAGGTTTCCATTTTTTAAAAAGGTGGCATATAAAATCAAATCGTTTTTCGGGTCAACGTATTTATGTGAATCTTTGTTTTCAAGCATGAATTTAATAAAATCACGATATAGATCTCGACTTACCGATGAGCGTCTTAATAATTGTTTGCTAACAGGGTTGTTGTCATACTCTCCTAATTATGAGGCTCTGGCCAATGAAATGCAATGCCAAAGATCACACTGACAGATTGTTTTTTTTTATGTTTTCTTTTATGTTTTTTTAAATGATTTTATTATACGTGTTTTTTATTTACTTTGTATTACGTTTTGCATATATGTTTCTTTGTGTGTATATAATTTGTACAATAAATTTATTATTTTAAAATTACTTTTTATTATTTTTTATTCTTGTTCAATAATAAATATCCTTAGAAATAGCTGGTGCCCACAGCCCTACCAATATTTTAGAATGCGCCCTAGGGTATAAAAAGGTTGGGAACCCCTGCACTAAAGGGTCATTAACAATCTCCCTAACAATAAAGTCAGGCTGGAGGCAGGCATGTCGATCACAGCAGCTGGTTGATTCTCTGTGCTTTGAAATCTGATCTGCAGTTTGTCCTGCACCACAGCCTCTTGCTCCATGTAACATTAGCCTCCAACTTACAGAGAAGATGTTTCAAAGGTTCATCTGTAAATCTATCTTATAAACTTCAATTCTGAGTATCAACTCAAATTAATTATCAAAATGTTCAGCCCTTGTAACATCAAACATGGCATGTTTTCAAGTTCTATAAAAATTCTACTTCCAATAAAGACTTACTAACTTTAAAACAAGCTTAACACTGAGAACTTTGTAAACCACAATATATTTGAAAGTACTTACATCAATTCAAAGCTATTGGGAGTGGTACCAATAAAATAGCCTCCAGGGCTAAGTCTCTCACAAGCATTTTTCAGCATTGTGTCAGCCTGCTCATAGGACTCAAATGAATAATGACATGCAAACTGACAACTGCAGATGTCAAAGCATATTTCTGGGTCACGAAATTTGTCAGTCAAAAGCTCCTAAAGTAAATTAAAATGGGTAAAGATTTTGAAGTTAAGTGCAGCATACAAATAAATTAAGAGTCCTTAAAATAAAAGCAGACATGCTTTCCAACTGACCTATCTTTTCCCTCATAGTTTTCAACTTACCCCTTTTTCTTATGTATAACAAGGGTCATAATGAAATCATTCTTTCTTTCTTGTTTAATAACAGAATTTTATCCTCACTTTTATAGTAATTTTAAAAACTAAAGATTTTGAAATTATGTTAAAATATATTGATCAAATGTAAACATTTAAAGGAGTTGACTCTCTTATTTAATAGGCTTCACTTAAAAGCTAAAATAAAACAAAACAGACTGGGTTAAAAAACCTACAAACCTGGCCTTAGGGACATTTAAAAAATATCTAGTGTTTTTAAAGGTTTCCAGCATTCTAACAGTATACTACCACTTTTCCTCTCACTTTCAAAACTGCAAACACCACATGTAAAATTAAAGGTAGCTAGATAGCTTAATGAGCTAACAAGTCAGACAAAGAACACAAATTTCAAGATGAGACTTTCACCATTCGAGTATGTTTATAGTTCTTAAACTTCAGAGTTGTTAAGCAAGTGAGAAACAGGTAGAAGTTAAAAATAAAAGACTCTGATATGTTTGGAAAATACCCTCATAAATTACAAGGTGAACAAAACATAGGTTCAGTTCTATTTCAAAATACTATAAAATAAACCTTGTCGAAACAGAAAAGCAACAAGTGATTTCAAAAGTTTAAATTATTAAAAGCAAAAACTTCTCAGTATTCAGTGCATCATTTTCAAAAATTTGTAACAGAATTCCTATGTGAAACTGAAAATACATGAATGTTTCAAAGCACGTTTTCAAAAAGAGCTGATTTTTAAAACAAATCCCTTGCCCAAATTAAAAATATAAAAAATAAACTGACAACTTTTTAAAAACCTGGTACCTTTGAACAATCAGCAGTTATAAATTCTGCACTGAAAATATATTCATTATCACGACAACGATTTTTCATGTCCTCATACCGCTGCTGACACTGTTTGACAGAAACATCAGCGATATCTGGAAAGGAAAGAGGTAATAGCTACTGTCAACAAAGACGTGCAAAGATAACAAAATGTAAATAGATGGTACAAATCTAGACATTAATCTCAACTGATAAATTTTTACATGAAATCTATCCTTAGTATAGCAAAAAGGTTGTTCACTTCAAAACAAAAAAAGAAAGTTTCTGCTTCAATGTAAATGCCCTATTATTTTTCAAAAGGCATTAAAAGATTTCTCTATAGGTACCTATGACAGAAAAGTTCTATCATGATTTTAAAATGCTTATTCAATGTTAAAAGCAGAAAGTTATGGGGAAAGCTGGGATGGCTCAGCGGGTAAAGCGCTCGCTTTGAAGCCCCGAGGACCGAGGATCGAATCCCGGCCCCAGCCCATGCGGACCCACATGCTGAACTGAGGTGTGCCCCTAGTTCAGTTCTTGCCGGGACCTATGTGGGAGGCTCCTGGCCCAGTTCCTGCCTTGCGCAGCCCCGCGCCCACCTGTGGAGTGAAACTATATGGAAAACTAATGCTGTCAACCATGGAGACTGCTCTGGGCCCTCCCCCTTCTCTTTGTCTCTCTCTGTCTCTGTTTCTCTCTGTCAAAAATCAATAAAAATAAATCTTTAAAAAAAAAGCAGAAAGTTAGGTTTAATATAAAACCTAACACTTTATGTTCAGGTTTGGAAATACCATTCCTTAATAAAATGTTATCTGCCTTTTCCTGTGCTGAGATTTTCACTGATGGGACAAAAGAAATGGTGGGTAAAATGCTGACACTTTATCATGAATGCAAGACAGTGGCACCAAATGGTACCGGTAACACATTCCTCATCACTATAAGCCAGCATGAGAAAAAGCCAGTTTCATATAAGAATATCCTTGATAATGCAGTAAAAATTAATTTATTAAATCTTGGCTCTTTTTCATACTCTATGTGATAAGATGGAAAGAAGCAAAACATCTCTGCTATGAGGGGTGGTCAAGAAATTTGCAGAATGAAGGAGTTATCAGAGAGATGGGAGTACTAGTGCATACAGTTTAATTGTGTATATTATTATTTGTGCCAAATTTCAGCCTAATTCGTGTCCATGTTCTTTCAGACATCACCAAAGCAGCACATCAAATGTAAAGTATGGATAAAAATGAATTTCGTGCCATCATTAAGTTCCTCACAACACAAGGGAAAATACCTCATACCATTTTGGAAGAGATGTTAGCAGTTTGTGGGGACTATTGCCCTGGGATATCCATGATTTACAAGTAGCACAGCCTTTCAAGCAAGGCAGAGTTGACTAAAGACGAATTCAGTCCAGGGCACCCTGTTGAGGTCACTACCTGAGACACTGTCAAAAAAGTTGAAAACTTGTAATGGAAGATGCCAGATGGAATAAAAAGCAGCTTACAGAAATGGTTGGAATATCACCTACATCCACTTTGGATATTCTCCATCAGCATCTAAGGATGTCAAAAGTCAGTGCAAGAAGGGTAATGAGAATGATCACACTGCTTCAAAAACAGCAGCACATCCAGTGTTCATGACAATTTTTGGATCTCTGCAGACAACCAAGATGGAAGTTTTAAACTGGATTGTCACTGGAGATGAAACTTGGGTTATCATGATGAGCCTGAGTCAAAGCAGGAGTCCATGCAGTGGCATGAAAAGGGCATGCCATCCTCTATAAGTTCCAAGTGTTGCAATCAACTGGAAAAATCATGGCTACTGGTTTTTGGGATAAGGAGGATATCCTGCTGATCAATTACAAAGATAGGGTGTCACAATAACTGGAGAGTACTATTTTAGTCTGCTGAAACAGTTAAAAGAATCTGTGAAGAAATGGACCAAAGGGGTGCTGCTTTTGCAAGACAATGTGCTCCTGCACAAGACCAATACTGCATTGGCTACTCTTGACAACTGTGGCTGCCAAATGTTAAATCAATCTCCCTACAGTCCAGACCTGGCTCCGATTATTATTTGTTCCCACATATGAAAAAACAGTATGTAGGGAAGAAATTTACAGATGACAAAGAGATTATAGCTGCAATTTTAGCATATTTTGAGGGAAAAATCTTTTTTTTTTTTTGCGGGTATAAAGAAACTTATTGAAAGATCTGAAAAGTGTATTAGAGTTAAAGGTGAATATACTGAAAAGGAAAAACAATCATCGTTTTTACCTCTTTTCCCTTTCATTCTGTGAATTTCTTGACCACCCCATGTATATTAAGTCTAAACAGGACTGGTGTAATTGTGTTGTAACTTGTACTGGCAATTTTTTCCACAGAAAATTGTTTTCACTTGAAAGAACTACTGACAGATAAAGTGTTTATTCAGACTTGGTGCTTGGCAAACATTTTCTTAAAAATGAACAAAGTGAGCCTGTCACTTCAAGGAAAACAATGGACTAATATGTTACCAATGATAGAAGTTGAGCTTTCAAGTGAAAATTACAATTCTCAAAAACTTACATCTACCACCATGGGCTAGGCACTTTGCCATTACTTCTCTGATTGGTGATAACAAACAAATGTGATTTCTTGATGTCAATATAGAGAAGGTATGCATAACTTTGGTGAACATTATTTTCCAAATATTATAAAATCTCTCAGAGGAAAAGGCCCATTCAAAGTAAAAGACAGTCCAATGGATTTAAATGTAATAGGATACTGGGAAGCCGGGATGGCTCAGTGGGTTAAGCGCTCACTTTGCAGCCTCAGGGACCAAAGATTGAATCCCGGCCCTGGCCTGTGTGGACCCACATGCTGAACTGGGGAGTGCCCCCAGTTCGGTTCTCACCGGGGTAAGACCCCGGCCCAGTTCCTGCCCTATGCAGCCCTGCGCCCACCTGTGGAATGAAACTATGTGGAAAAACCAATGATGTGCAACTATGGAGACTGTTCTGGGCCCTCCCCCTTTTCTCTGTCTCTGTCAAAAACAATAAAAAAAAAAATCTTTAAATGTAATAGGATATCAAAAGTCATCAACATGGTTTCAGATTCTACACTGTGGATGTTTAAGAAACTAATTACTGCCTGTAAGATTTTGAAGTGGTATCAAAGATGAACATCATCAATTATCTGAAAAGGATATTAAAATAATCCTTCATTTTATAACCACTTATCAAATAAAATGACAAAAGTTACCCCGGGTTGATTAACCATACAACACCCATCAATAAAGCCTCACATTTCATTTTAAAAACACCCATCTCATGAGTAGCCCCAGATATACTGTCAATAGGTTTAGTGTCATGTTAATAAATGAGATTCTTATTTTCCATTGACCTGACTGACCACAAATTATTCTTTTTCACACCATAATGTATCTTACCAGTACAAACTAGCTTGTTAATTCTTCCTTTTTTCCATTTGAGCAAATCTCCACCTTTACCACATCCTAGGTCCAAAACAGTGATATCACGTTTTTTTTTCTGTCGCAAGTTTTCTAAAAACTCCCCTAAAAAAGAAAAATAAATGATCTTTTCTCCATTTTTACTAAAGCATAAACTGTTGCCCCTAATAATCTAGTAACTTCTGACATGTAATGCGATTTATTATTTTCATTTTTGTAATTCATAACTTTTGGTAAATGTTTCAAAATATGACTAAGAGCTAACATAATCTTCTAGCATTAGAGATGAAAAAGCATGTATGTTATCTTAAAAAATTAAGATGGTTTTTGAAGGTTACTTTCAGAATCTCATTCAACATTAAATAGTACACATTTTAAATTCTAATTAATATAAGACTCAACAGTTGTTCATAAGAGAAAAGTTACTTGTAATTTTTTATAGTTTTCTCTTCCCAAAGCTGGGCTTAGCTTACTATACACTTAAGTTTCAAAATTATTATTGAATAAGAGTGCTTAATTTTCACCAAAGATGGTTTACCACCAGAAAAGAATTAGTCAAAAAAAAATACACAACCTCTTAATTTTATTATCATCAGAATTCTTAAATACTTTGAAAAATGGAATCTTTACTAAATCTACCACACTAATAGTCAATAAATGTTATCATTAAGTGACTACATATTAATAGCCAAATATTTCAAATATCAGTTAAAGGCATCTTATAATATTATTCTTAGACACTTAAAAGTATTCAGCAATTCCAAAACTTGATACAATGTGGCAATCTACATCTACTCTTCCTGTCTTTATCACTGAGTTTAACACTTTCTACTTATGTGTACTATTTTGACAACTAGAATATTCTGTATAAATGCTTGTCTTTCACTGTCCATAGGATCTCAAAGTAATTTCAACAGAAGTACAAGTGTTCCATATTTAACTTTCTGCTATGACTCTTAAGAAAATAGCATAAAAAATAACAATGAAAGAGTGAAAAACAATGATAAAATCTCTTTACTTTCCATAAAGTAAAACTAATGAGAGGGGAAATCATCATGAAACATTATTCAAAGATTTTTCTTCATCACATTCAAGAATAGTACTCGTTAGTAAACTGTAAGCACCAAAAAGAAAGAGAAAATGACAAAGAATGGGTATTGAGAAGAGAAAGAAAAAAAACTGAGACAGAGCTTTGTCTATACCACAGAGATAGTATCAGGACCAGAAAGACAGGTGCAAACAGCAGAGCACCCATTGAGAGAGCTGCTGGAACAGCTGAAGAAGGAAAATACCATAAATATATGGCGATACATTTTTATTAAGTTTGAATTTAAGTCTTTTAATGAATAAATACATGAATAAATGACACATCATTTAAAAATACCAAATAAGTTATGTGCATCATTGGATCTGCAGAAGAAAAGGAAGAAAAAAAAAATTAGGACTAGGATCAAAAAATCACCTTAAAAGTGTAACATATTACCTTAAAAATAAAAAAAAAGGAAAGCTGACAGTCAATTATTCTACCCAACAACTGACAGAGTAAAATCAATCATATTTTTGTAATAAAATATGAATATTTAAAAAGACAGAAAACATTTAAAATGTGTTTGAATAAAATGAGCCTAGTTCCCACTCCTAATACTACTCAGAATGTCTAATTTACCTTTAAAAATCAGTAAATGTAAAAAAAAAAAAATAATAAAAAATTAGTGAATTACCATCAAAGCTAGTAGAAAGTATCCATAATTAGCATTTTATTCTTTCCAGTGTAACCAAGAAATCATTCTCATTTTTCCTGAGACTGGCTTTAAAAAACAAAAACAAACAAAAAGTCTTACTATGAAAAACTTTAAAATACACTGGCTTTTAAAAATTCTAAACTCATATAAGAATCTATTAAATGTACTAGATATAAAAACAATAACTATATCCTTAATCATATTTTCTCCACTGACATTCATTTTACTTTCAAAGGTGAGTCTTCATAAAAATGCAGGCTCCAAAAAGTTGAATGCCTTCATCAATTTTCAATGCAAACTTTCCCATTAGATACCATTCTAGAAAAATTTCAATGGACAATCAACACACATGACCATTATCAACTCATTAAAGGCCCAGAGATTAAAAAAAAAAATAAAAAATCATAATACTGCCCATTTTCTTGACTTAATGGAACATGAATGTTTAATCCAACAATATGTCATTGCTCTAAAACTATTAGAGTGAAACAGAGCAATTATTTAATAGCACTGGGTAACCTTAAAAGGAGCATACTACCTTTGAAAGCCTAGTTAACTTTTCAATTTAATAGCCATTAAACACTCATTACTATCTTATGCAGTCAACCAAAAGTGAGTATGAAAAGAATTTTTATCAAAGGCCTAGTTTTAGTTTTTCCCAATTTTATAGAGCTAAGGTTTGATAATTAAATGAACAGGAATTAAAGATCTAGCAACCTGGTGTATGATTAACCATGTGGAGGAAGGAGGAGAAATGAGAAATAAAATGAGATAAAAAAATTCCAAACTATAAATCAAAAAACAATCATACCAATGAGGACACTTTTCATCCAATTATTAAAGTTTCTTAAGTAAAAAATACGACTTTGGCTACGTTTCTCCAAACCAACTTCCTGAAGTTCATTGTAATGGGCAGCCACTGCTGAGCTGTGTCCTTCTTCCAAGTTCTGGGGAGAAAAAAAAAAAAAAAAAATTAATGGAGTTGTCCATTGGGAAACTGTCTGATTGTTACCAACCAATATCACCCCATTAAATTTAACAATAAAATATAATATTAAAAAAAAAAAATTAAGAATCAGAACATGGTAAAAATAAGCATAAAAGAGCATTTGACCTACATTTAAGGATAAAATACTACTGAAACTGGTAAACTTAATTAAGCAGTAGTTTAATTCCCATTAATTATAATCAGACATAAGATTTGTTTTCCAGTTCCCTACTTTTTAAAACATCTCTAGGAGGAGGGAGAGGGGGTCAAATATTATAAATGGTGATGGAAGGAGAACTGACTCTGAGTGGTAAGCACACAATGCAACACATAGATGATATATTATAGAACTGTACACTTGAAACCTATATAATTTTACTAACCAATGTCACCCCAACAAATTTAATATAATAAAAAACAACAAATCTCTAAATTTAACATTTTCATCCCAATCTTTCATTGGTATAATTTTGGTATCAATGTCTAAATAAAACAAGTACTCTTCCAGAATGCTGACTTATTCAATTCAATAAATACCAGTCAGTGGATGGGGTTCCTACAAGAAAATAAAATAGGAACAAGTTGAATTTATTATATTATTATAAAATAGTTGTGAGGATTAAATGAGATAACATACACAAAGGAATAAGAACTCAATATGCTATGTTCACTGTCAGTGATTTCTACTACTATTTGCTATTTATCTAACTCAACATTTTCAATTTGTGCTCTCTACTTATGGGTCTAAGCAGTCTACAAAGATGCCACGGTAGGTAAAGGGCTTCAGATCCTCCCATTTTCCTATTCAAGCAAAGTGATGCATCTCTAACCTATTTTACATATCAGGTTTAAGATTTTCACTTGAGAAAGGGTTGCTTTCAAGTTTGAAAACAACGTTTATAATACTTGTACAAGCTCCTTTCTCTTGAAGGATTCATGTTACAATCACAAACGCCTGGCCAATCTGCCCTTTTCCTCTTCAGGGCTGATGGTGGTATTTTACTAATTCACTGAAGCTCTCTTTCCCTCCAAATACAGAATCTGCTTCAGATTCCTTCACAATA
Source organism: Craseonycteris thonglongyai (assembly GCA_004027555.1). Taxonomy (NCBI): domain Eukaryota; kingdom Metazoa; phylum Chordata; class Mammalia; order Chiroptera; family Craseonycteridae; genus Craseonycteris; species Craseonycteris thonglongyai. Next base: position 12,087 of record PVKE010006352.1, on the reverse strand, counting down.
TGAAATTCCCAGATGAACACAACTTGCTAACCCTTGTTCTATAGCAAGCTTGTCAAATCTGCAGCCCACAGGGCTGCATGAGGCCCAGGACAGCTTTGAATATGGCTCAATACAAATTTATAAACTTTCTTAAAACATCATGACATTTTTTTGTAGTTTTTTGTTTTTTTTTTTCTCATCAGCTATCATTAGTGTTAGTTTATTTTATTTATGGCCCAAGACAATTCTTTTTCTTTTTTTAAGATTTTTATTTTATTTTATTTTTTAGACAGAGAGACAGACAGACAGAGAGAGACAGAGCAGTCTCCATTGTTATGTCATTAGTTTTTGATATAGTTTTATTCCACAGGGCCGGAACCTGGCTGGGGGTCTCCTGCATGGGCACCAGTAAGAACTGAATTGGGGGCACACCACAGTTCAGCATATGGGTCTATACAATTTGCATGAGCTGGGTCTGGGATTTGATCCTCAGACCACAGGGCTGCAAAGCGAGAGCTCAACCAGCTGAGCCATCCCAGCAAACCGACAATTCTTTCAATGTGGCCCAGGGAAGCCAAAAAGTTGAACACTTCTGCTCTACTGTACTGAGAGGGGAAGAATTTTAAGATAACAAAAGAAAAAGTCCACAGGGAGACTCTTGCTAATGGGAAGAATTTTACAATAGCTCACTCCAGAGGCCCGATTAACTACACTGTAAATCAATGACTGGCCTCCTGGCACCCATAGACCTTCACAAACTTAAACAGGATTTCTCAGGAAACCTGACAAGATTTATCCAAAAATTCCTACATTCTTACAGAGATTCCCCCTCCCCACCTTGAGTAGGATCATAGACACAGAGGTCATGTGGACACTAACAACGTATAAAACCCATGAGAAACTTTCCCATGGGGAGTGTGTGTTAGGTGCTACTAACCCTGCATGCTCTGCTGGCTAATATAATCTCCTTCCTCTATCTAAAGTGTTGTCTGAGTGTCTGATATCGTCCATCGGGTGTTACTCCCGGCACCAGTACCTTACTAAATATCAGGCTTTTGCATCCACTTAGCTGAAATTGTATGTAACTACCCCAGCAAGAAGTTGGAAATGATATAAAGGAACTGAATTAAGAAAGGAATACAAAGCTAGATATGATTTTGAAATTTATAATTTAAAGTAATAATCTCAACTATGTCATATACAAAAAAAGAGATGAACACCTAACAATAAAGGACAAAAAAGTAAATAAATCAGAATGCCATACTTTTGTATTTTTTAAAACACTAAGAAAAAGCAAACTATAAAAACTATTTTTCAAGTTTCTAGTCAAATAAGAGTTCTGAAATAAGATAAAAATTATCTCAGCAGAAGTTTCACCTAATAAAATCAATTAAAACAAGTGTAAGAGTTAAAATCTTATTCTATCTTAATATCTATTAAAAAGAACATTCTTAAATTATTAAGATTATGTGAAAAACAGCATTATCTCACAGACACTCCACATTTGATATATCCCGATTATGAATAAAAGAAAAGTGATTAAAAAGTGATACCTTTTGCTTTTCAGGAACATCTTCAAGTACTATTTTTCTCTTCTTCTGAGTGCCATCTCCAGTAGCAGGTTCATCTTTTGGAAAATCATCCATATCCACTCTTCTTTTCCTTGAAATGACTTCCTCATCACCAGAACCTTTTTCCTCTGGGGCAATTTCAGCATCAAGTTTTCTTTTCTTGGATGAAGTGTCTTCCTCACAACTAGAACTCTCTTTTACAAGATCATCTGCAAACTCCATTTTCCACTTTTTTGCTGAGTCTACTTGCCCACAGGTAGGAACCTTTTCTAAAAGGCCAGTCCCAGGAGCATTTGTGTTTTTATTAATACTGAATGAAGACTCTGTTTCCAAATCTACTGATACATTTGCCTCTTCAAGAGAGATCTTTCTGCATTCTTCTGCTTTTTCAGAATTTTCCATTTTTGATCACTTAAATAGATGGTACAACTTCATGAACACTGAAATGGAAAAAATTTGACATTACTTATAAAGCACTAATGCTGAGAGTTTAAAATAATTTTAAACAGAAGCTAGCCATTTCATTTCAGTGATCAACTAGTTTTTAAAAATCTTATTACAGACTATTAAAAACAATATTGATATATGATAATACTAATTTCTGAATATACTAATGTTGGAGTACTAATTATAATCCCCAAACACTTCTACAGTCTTGTCCATAAAAGTCACTACTGGCATTAAAACTGACCAATGAAGTAAGGGTATTCAAATTCCTTTTGTATTCTGATCCTTACTCTGTAGCCTTGGTTCCCAAATTGTGTGCTGGGCACCAAAACAAACTCATATAGACACAGCAAGATATTCAAAAAATTTAAGGGCAGAACAGTGGTATCTGATATCACCTTCAGCAGAGCAACTGAATAAACTGCACATCTCTTTCAATAACATCATAACTTTGTGAAACTGAGATTTTTGTGGTACCAAAGAAAATTAATGATAAGCAGGAAATGAATGAAGTTGGTGATGTTAAATCTTATTTCAAGACTTGAGAAGTTGTGGGGAGGCCGGGATGGCTCAGTGGGTTGAGCGCTCACTTTGTAGCCCTGGGGACTGAAGATCGAATCCCGGCCCCGGCCCGTGTGGAACCATGTGCTGAACTGGGGAGTGCCCCCAGTTTGGTAGTCAAGGGGGTGAGACCCTGACACAATTCCTGCCCTGTGCAGCCCCGCATCCATCTGTGGAATGAAACTATGTGTAAAAACCAATGATGTGCAACTATGGAGACTGTTCTGGGCCCTCCCTCTTCACTCTATCTCTGTATCTCTCTCTCTCTTTCAAAAACAATAAAAATAAATCTTAAAAAAAAAAAAGAAGAAGTTGTGTAGTACCCAATAGGTATACAGATCCCATTAGTAAGGACTCAATGATTAAATAAGAATTAAAACATAAATTTTTTTTTTCTTTCAGTTAGTGTATTATTTCTTAAATAAAGTTGTTAAGACATAACTTAAATTCTTTGAACTAAACCAGGGGTCCCCAACACCTGTATTGGTCCCTGGCCTTTTAGGAACTGGGCCACAAAACACATGAGCAGTGAGCAAGCCAAGCATCATCTGTATTTGCAGCTGCTCCCCATGACTTGCATTACCACCTGAGCTTCGCCTCCTGTCAGATCAGGGGATCCGCATTAGGTGGACTCTATTTTGAACTGTGCATGCAAGATCTAGGTTGTACACTCCTTAAGAGAGTCTAAGGCCTGAAGATCTGAGGTGGAGCTGAGCCAACCACTGCATAATTATTTCATTATGTATTACAATAATAGAAATAACATGTACAATAAATGTGATTGAATCATCCCCAAACCCCTACCCTCTCCCCATATCTGTGGAAAAACTGTCTTCCACAAAACTAGACCCTGGTGCCAAAAAGGTTTGGGGACCATTGGATTAAACTACTTACAAATAGTATTGCTGGGTATTTCTTTGGGCCAAGAGATACTGGGGGAAAAAAAAAAAAAAAAAAAAAAATCAGATACACCATGGGCACAAAGTACAAGAAAAGTCTGGGAACTTACAGTTGACTTCTGAGAGTTCATTTCATAGTTGGCATCAGAATTAGGTAGAAAGTGAAGAGAGTGGAAATGTCTTTGGACAAGAAGTTTCAAGACTCAGTCTGCAACTTGACTATTAATTCTCTTCGAAATTTCCTTAGGCCTATATGTAAATTGGGATGGAGAGGGAAATAAGTGAACTATCTATTGGATAGGAATTGTTATGGTGATCTATTTATTACTGTCAGTCAACAAATTTACTGAACTACTACTACAGAGGAGATCAGTGAGGCACAGTGTTCTAAAAGCTTACAGCTTATTAAATACTACTACAAAAATGTTAGGCTGTGTTATTCAAAATAGTGGAGAAGGGAGAGCAGAAGTACAAAAATCAGATTCAGTAAACTCAAAACCTGAAAGTTATGAAGAGAGGATAAAAGTCTTTTGAGTAAAGAAATAGAGTAAGAAATAGTTGTTTAAGGAAATGGGTAAAAACAAGTCACTATATGTTGGGAAGGATTTCAATGGATATTAACTTTCACTAACTACCCAAGGTTTGAGGTAACAAGATACCAAGATATGCCAAAGTAGGAGGAGCTGAATAAGAAGGGAGAAAAGTACCCAAAAAAGTAATTTGCAGAATGACTATTTAAAATTATCTAGAAAAACCGGCCTTCGAATGATCAAGTCCCTATTTTCTCCTCTCTGTCATTTCATAAAAGAACAGAAACAGGTTTTAACTTGAAACAGACCCATCTGATTTATCATCTTTCACAGTAATCAATGCCTGAAATTAGTATTGGAAATACGTGTGAATTTTATTTATAAGCAACTGTTTCCACAGATGAGATGTCGTAAAAACAATTAACTCAGGTCAGAATAAACGACAAGAAATTCCAAACAATAGCAGAAATGGGTAAGAATGCTTGAAACCCAGCATCAAAGTGTAGTAATGAATAAATGCCAATTGCAACAGAGCTATCCTTCAGAATCCTTGAGGAAAGAGTTTAAGGAAAAGAGTTAACACGTTAAGCTCCCAGGCTATTTTGTCTTGCTTACCGCTTGGCCCATTATATCAGATTTGACTGAAATGCTGGCAACCGGAGATCTGTTTAGGTTGTGATAAGGCTGTTTATATATAGAATATATTTATTGTGTGAATATTTATTATTTACCACAATTTGTACAATGTATTATTTTAGAAATGCTTTATATTCAGTTGTCTGCAATTCTTGTTCCAGTGCAGAAAAAGATTTTTCTTTACCCATGAACGTGAAAATGTCAGTAGAAGAGGAGCGTGAAAGTGATTCTAGTGAAATTATTTTTCCTAAAAAACAGTGGATCGTTATTTTTTCATCATCAGACGAAGATGAGAATATTGAAAAATGGCATGATCCGAGGTGATCAACCAAGGATTATAAAGGGTGTCCCAAAATTCACGCAAGCAGTAATTTTGATAGAAAATACAGGTTTATAATTAAAAATTGTAAATTTTCATTGCTCAACAATGAAAACGCGTTGTTCTTTCATGTAGTGCTCCATTTTTAATATCCCTGAACTGTCAGCTGTCACACTCTTTTTTTTCCGTTGGCAACACTGTACCGCACAAATGATGCAAAATTCAAATCTTGCGTGAATTTTGGGACATCCTTTACCTTTCACCTGTCCATCTGGCTTTAGGATTGAAGACTCGAATGCAAAGTCATGTGTAACAGTAGAGAATTGTTATGAACTGTTTGTGCCTAATACATTGTTTGAAGATATCCCCTTGAAATTATTTAAAATTAATAGAATGTAATTTTTTAAATTTTATACCATCAGTTAACATACAATACTGCGGCCTGCACGAAAAGTATACTGTCGGTCACCGGTGACTGACGCGGTCCAAACGGAAAGTTCAGTGTCAGTCACCGGTGACCGACATGGCGCTTAATGTGTTAACAATAGAGGCATTTCGACCGGGCTTTCCAGTCACACCGCTGAGGCGAACCATGTCTCAGTCATTTCAGTTTTTCAGAAAAAAAACCGAGCAGAGCGCCAGGGCCACCGGGCTTAATAAACTCAAACAGGATAAGCTCTACGCCTCCACCCGGCAGTTAGACAGGGTCAACTTGGTGGCTCAATGAAGACGCGATAGTGGTAAGGTAATTCTTTGGCAAAGTTCACCTTCTTCCGTCATTGGCGCGGCCTACCTCGTAACTAAACCTACGGCTCAGGTTTCTGATCGGCCGCTCAAGAGTTACAGATGCTTCTTCACATCTGACATCGCCTCTCTAGCCCGCTCTCTCAAGACTGCCCTGGAGTGCGGCCTGATACAGTTCTTTGGGCTTCTTATTCTTGGGACCCACACTACCTGGGGTTGGAGAAGCAAAAGCGTCCGCCAACTCACACAAGTCCTTCCCATTCTGCTCCGCGCTGAGGGTAAAATAAACCCCTCGCGACCGGTACTGAAGGCACAGAGCTAACGGGAAGAGAGCCCAAATCAGGAGTCAGAGTACCCCTTCTGAGAAAGCAGTGGAGGACCTAAAGACAAAGGAAGCGCCGCACAGCCAGCCACCTCACTCACCAATACAGCCATCCACCGTTCTGTTTGCGGAAGCGGCGAGCCACGCCACGCATGTGTTGTTACGCTACTTCCGGGGAGTGTGCTGCTCATGTGACACCGCTCTCCTTTGAGAGCAGAGTCGCGTGACCTTTCCGCTGGAACTACGAGTACCGTCGTGCTGCGCGCAGCGTGTTCTAAGGAATGCGCCGAACGCGCTGGAGCAGTCGCGAGCACGTTGCTAGTGGGCGCGGCTGGCTGGGCTGAGGGTAGTGGGAGGCGAGCGCCCCCCTAAGCCTCTCGGGTTCCGGTACCCTGGACCGTGCTTGGCCAGGTCACTCTAGTGAGTGACACTGCCGTGGCATCTGAGGAGCTGTCGTTCGGTCTGTACGTCGGGGAGCAGCGGCGGCCTCAAAGACCTAAGAGGTAACCTGGGCCCAAGACCCAATAAGGGGCAGCGGGAGTGGTGGAGAGGGCACCTTCAACCTGGTGCATGTTGGGGAGCAGACCCGGTGCGCGAATCCGACAGCTGCCCGGCACGCGTCGCTCCTCTGCTGTATCACGGATCCGCCTGCGGGAGGGGGTCATGCACACTCGCCCGCCCTACCACCCTCTGCTGCCGAAAGAGGTCACCTCCGCCCTTCTCTGTTGGGCCAGTGTCTTGGAAAATCTTGCCTCTGGGACTGTTTTTCAGCTTTCTGTTCTGTAACCCTTCACCCTCTGCTCTTCCCTTCCTTGGAAGGAATCCTGCGGAGGACGGGCTTGGGTGCCCCCTCTCTTGGAGTTGTTTTAAGAATGAACATCTTACTTCTTAAGAGACTGGCAGCTCATTCCCTTTCGCCGTATTTGGGAAACCGTGCCATACCTCCCTCTATAGAGCCCTTTCTCAGCAGTCAGATCTGGAGAAAGGGGCTTGAGAAACGCCTCAGGGTGCAGAATCTGTGTTGGTTGTACTTTGGTATGGAGTGTTTGGGGGAGACATTTTCTTTGTCCTTTGGTATGGAGTGTTTGGGGGAGACATTTTCTTTGTCCTTTGGTATGGAGTGTTTGGGGGAGACATTTTCTTTGTCCATCCCCCCATATTTACACTGGAGAGTCAAAAAGGCTGTCTGTAATGAAACTGGAAAGCTCCATAGTTAAGGTCTTTCAGCCTTAGATTGGGTCAAAACCATACCTGTGAATTAAGATAATTGATTTGTGTACATATTTACATTGTTGTGCTTCCCCACCTTAATAGGGTAAAAATGTGAGTAGAGTTACAATCTATCTTGAATTATTCTTTACCAAAATTGATCACTTTCAAAGCAGCTTGAAAATGTGTGTTTTACTGGCCTGCCTCCTTATCAGTAGGCAGTTATATTAATGGATAGACTTAACTTGAAGGCAACATTTGTAGTATGTTTACAATCCATTCACTTCCAAATTGTGGGCATTAACCTTTCTGAGGTTGTTGACCCCTTATAAACTTTGGACTAAGAATGAGGCCTATTTTTAACAAATGAGGGTGAGCCATCAATTTCATATGGCTGCTTGTATTTTTATTATATGTAATGAGCCTGTCAACATTCAGTTCATTAATATTGACAACTACAAACATACAGATCCTAGAAATTTAATGTACTATGTATGCATCCAGATACTAGAATCAGGCAGTTAACATAGCCCATATTTGCTGATTTTGATGACAAAGTTTCTTGAGATAATTGCAGTTGTAATTTTAGGAAAAATGAGTCTAATTGTGACTTTTTAAGAAATTTTTTAGAGAAGTCAGGATGGCTCAGCAAGTTAAGCACTCGCTTTGCAGCCACAAGGAACGAGGATCAAATCCCCACTCCAGCTTGTGCAGACCCATATGCTAAACTGGGGTGTGTGGGGTGGGGAGGCACACCTCAGTTCAGTTCTGACCCCCCCACCCCATACCGTGTTGAAAACTGATGACATACAACTATGGAGACTGCTCTGGGCCCTCCCCCTTCTCTCTGTCTATGTCTGTCAAAAAAACAGTAACAAAATTTTTTTTTAAGAAAACTTCTCCTTAGATTAAAAGCCTCATGATTGTGTGCTTATACAAACTACACCTTGAGTTGATGCTGTGCATAGATACATAGAGCTCACATTTTATAGTTTTTATTAATAATGTAAAACTTAGTTGGAAGACATATAAATTCAGTTGATAATAGACAAACTCTTGAAGATAATACTAATAGAAGGAGTAAGTGGATGAGATAAAAATGTTTTAAAAGTTACTTTTGGTGTTATTTTCCCCACTATTGCGTTGTAATATCTGGTTTTATGGAAATTAAAATTAAACTAGCTAATAATTTAGTACCTCCTATATGCCAGATTGTGTTTTACACATTTGAACTCATTTAATTCTTATATAATATGGGTTAGTTATGATTATTTTTGTTTTATAGATAAAGGTTAAATAACTTAGTCAAGGTCATGCAGCTGGAAATTAGTGAAAGTAGGATTTGGACTCAGGCAGTCTAACTCCAGACACCAGATTCTATGCTAATAATGAAACAGTGCCTGCTAAAATGCCAAACTCAGAACTGGAAATTGGCTGACACATAGTAGATTTTCAGAAAATGTTTTGATACGTCTTAATGTTTGGGTTATTGTGTTCAGAGAGAAAATAGCTGGACAAAGATGTTACCTTGCTAGAATGTGAGATCCACCAAGACTTGATCATTTTGTTCAGGGATTTAACCCAGGTGCCTTCAACAGTGCCTAGCATATAGTGAATGGGTACTTAGTGAATGAATGAATTGCCAAGAAAAGTTTTGAAAAATGTTTTTAAAAAGGACAGACAGGAATTATTTCAACCCTTTTATAAAATTGCTTTATGTGCTGTTTTGATTATTTGGCTGATTATTCACCTACTAACCCTGCCTGGTTTGGATTTCTGGTTTGGATTATACTTTGTTAGTGAGAGAAAATAGAGTAGTAATTTGTAAATTTTTTGGTCGGAGTAAAGGCAAGCAGCAGATTCAATAGATACCATCTCTCTTTTTTAAGTCTTTAGTTCTCAAAGTGAGAGCACTCTGACTTGTAATTTTAAAGTGTGATTTCTGTTGTCCAGTTGAAGATCAGATTTTTGAAACAAACATTAAAAAAATGTAGATACAGTGTTATAGTTTCCTAAGAATGATTTTCTTGGAGATAGGAAAAAGATGGTTTATGGAAAGTTTCTCCAAAAAGTCTTGGAAGGACTGTCCCTCCAGTTGACTCATAAAGTATAACTTTACTGGCATTTTGGAACACATAAGATATTCTTCTTTAAAAAGTCTTTTGAAAGTAAGATTTGATTGAGAAATCTTTAATTTTATTATGTGATGATTAGTTTTATATATTAACCTGACTAGGCTACCATACCTAGTTATTTAACCAAATACTAATCTAGGTGTTATTGTGATGGTATTTTGAAGATGTGGTTAACATCTACGATCAATTGACTTTAAGTAAAGGAGATTACCCTCAATAATGTGGGTGGACCTGATCCAGTCAATTGAAGGCCTAAATTTCAAACTGAAGTGTCTCAAGAAGAAACAGTTCTTCCTCAAGAATGCAGCATTGTTTTTACCTGAATTTCCAGCCTGCGTATCTGTCCAATGAATTTCAGAGTTGCTGGTTACACAAATACATGAGTCAGTTCCTTAAGATAAATCTGTATATATCCTTTTATTTAAATAAATATTCTAATAATAGATTTCTAATAGATAGAAATAACTGTTTAAAGAGCAACCGATAGATAGACTTTTTTTTTTTCCCTTCTATTGGTTCTATATCTCTGGAGAACCCTATCTGGTTCAGATTTTGGTACTGAGAGTAGTTTTAGAGGAACAGAATCTTAAGGATGAGTTTTCTGATTTGCTTATTGTGTTCCTGGAATTGATTCCTGAATCTGAGGTGATTTAAAATCACTAATGACTATTTCCAGTGGTAAAGAGGGCACTGATAGTCCAGGGGGTAATGAGACAATAGAGACATACAAAATACCACCATTAGATACTCCTACTCAAATACTTATAAAAGACAAGGTTCCAGATGATGATGTATTTTATGACTTAGAACATTTTTTGTCAAATTAATAAGTATAATGAAATGGTTGCTCCTAATTGTGCTGGGAAAAGTGTGGAAAGAAAAGAATGAGCTTAGGTCTTCAAATTCCCCACTCATGTTCTGCATAATTGACCTGAAAGTTTCTGTGTCTGCTCTAAAGAAACTCTTCTCTCCTGTAGCTGCAGAGCTGAGATTGCTCAAAACCAAACCCAGAGTCTCATCCTGCAAATTACAATGCAAAATGAATTTCCAATCTAATAGGGTGTCTGCTGTTAAAACGAGGGCGTTGATTAAGAAGAATGAGATACTTAAATTTGGAATGGTGTACTGAACGCCTAAATTTTGATCAGCCTTCTTTAGCAGTAGAAGCTGTCCTTTCACTACTTTTTGAGGTATTTAACCCTGCTTTGCCTAGAAGACCTATAATGACCTTTCCTGAGGTAAGACACTGCTGATTCTCCTCAGTAATTGCCCCTACCATTCTTCATTGCTTATAGACCTCTAACTAGACTCAAGTCCCAGCAGGCCCTCAAGGGTCAGATACAAAATGTGACCCATGAGGCGGTGTATGTGCTGTAAGCTTTAAAAACTGCATGGTTTTTTCAATTTACACAGATAGAAATCTGGAAAATATGTGTGAGAATGGATAGTGAGGGTGTGGGATAATGGTGGAGGGAGCATAAAGTTGGATCAAACCAAATTTGATTTAGGACCACTAAGCAGAAATTCTGGATTCTCTGTTATAGCTTGAGGAGTTAGAAAGGGCTCTATTAGTTTGGTTGCTTGGCTGAAGCATGAACCAGAAGGTGACCTATGCTAAATGAAGTTAAAATGCCAGACCTGCCTTGGTATACTGTAGAGCAGGAAGCACCTAGGTCAGTCATGTGTTCACGCTTTCTGGGACAACAACTGAATTCAGGTCTTCCTGACTCCCAAATCCATGTATTTACTGCCCAACTACACTGCCTCACAACAAGGCAAAATGTCAAAAAAACAAAAGTGGAGATGAGCAAAGCCAGTCCTTCCCAGGGGGGTTTGCTCTCCATACAAGATGGAAGTGTCCTGTGGGTCCCTGGAAGGCTGAAGGAGCAGATGCTGGCAGCCAGAAAAACAGTCAGTAAGCCCATTGCTGAAGCTGATGAACAAAGGGCAGTAAGTGAGCAAGCCCAGAGTGAGAGACGGATCCCAGGGGCCACCTAGTCCTGTGCTTGAACTATGCAAACGGGCTTTAGAAAGTTCGTGTGGAAAGCCCTTAGATGAGCCCGTGTTTTGACCATGCAAGAAGAGGTGAGGGATGGCTTCCAGGCACTCAAGTGGTGTGCCAGCACCTGCAGTAAGCTTTGCCACCTCCTTCAGAAAGCCTGGGCCCTCACAAGCAGATTCGGTCACTGACGAGACCCCACTGCACCTGGGGCATATGTCCCCACTGCAGCAACACTCACTGCCTGTTCTCATGACTTTCCCCGCAGCCTATGACCTTCCCTCAAGGAGGATTTGTCTTTTCATCTTTGGATGTTTAATGCCCAGCAAAGTCTCAGCAAATAGCGAGTGTTTAGTAAATGTTGGCTGAATGTGTGCTGTAGAATATTTCTCCAAGTATGTGCTTGGTGTCACTGTAGATCATTTCTTTTGGGCAGGGGTCTCCAAACTTTTCAGCCCGAGGGCCGCATTAACTATCAAACAGCAGTTTGGGGGCCGACTACACACTCGAGGTCCAAATAAAAAAGAATCAAAACATAGATGTTGTTTTTAATTATTTATTTAATATTATTTTCTTCAGTTATTATTTAATAACACATTGATACACTACACATGAACACCTGTATTAATGGGAATGGTGAAATTGTTTCCTGGATGCCAAAATAGCAGACATTTCTGGCTTTAGATTTGATGTCCCTAACATCAACAGTGACCTGAGATTATCATCAGACAAGTTT